>VZRI01010204.1:64365-82640 GCA_013397515.1 Upupa epops | reverse complement strand
ATGTTTACTTGGTTGGTTTTAGGCTGGACTGGAGGTCTTTTCCAGTCTCATCATTACTGTGATAGGTTTTAAAGCATCTATTAAAATCAATAGGAATTAATTTACCAAACCATTTTCCTGTGAGCAATTTTATTATTTGGAAAGTAATAACCTCAGATAAGTATCAACCTGAGACACAAACTAAACCCTGCAACCTAAAGGTCAGAATTGTATCATCCCAAATTTACCCCCATGATGTTTTCAGCCTTTCTATTATGTGCTAGAAACATTAAGATGCTGAAAGTCTATCTGGAGGGAGCTTCTCACTGCCTCTCTCCTTCATTTGTTACAACACAGGTTCCTGCCACATTGTTTTCTTCATATCATCCATATTTTATTGAGGGCCATGGTAACCAAAAACATTTTATACAAAAGTTGTATTTATGAAATTATTCCTTCTCTTAAACAGACTGTTGTCCGAGATACTTCTCTTTCCTATGAAATTTGAGATAAAGTTATTTTGCCCTGTTTTGAGAAATGTCAATTCAATACATCAGTGGTAAAAAGCCACCAGAGAGTCTGCACTCTTCAGCAACCCCTTCTGTTCATGAAGAGCCATAAATGATATTCACAAATACAGGAAGCATGCAGCAAGTGGAGTAGTAAGGTTACTGCCTTCCCAAAAAAATTTCATCTGCTAGAGAGGTCTGTATTCTTGAAGAGACATGAAATTATCCTCTGCCATAAAATCACCTCTATTCCTAAGTAAGCTGCATTGCATTGAACGTCTGAGAAAATGCTACAGAATAATTGGCTTCATACTCATGGGATTATAAAAACCCTGTTTTTGTAGTATATGGTAAAATAACAATATCCTTTTATGTCTAATAACATCTATTCTGGGACTTTATTTGCTGTTAGGAAGATAATTCAGTCCCTGTGGTCCTTAATGTTTCTGAAACACCTACAGTGAAAGGAAGGTCCATGAACAGAGTGGCACTTAATGGGAACAATCAATGAAGTAGATAATGCTGTCAGGATTCCCCATCTGCTCTCCTATTCTGTGTGAGTCACCCTACAAACAAGATGGCCTGTTGTACCTTTAGTTCATCTTTGCTTTGGAAGTTGTCCAGTAAGTGCTGGAAATGAGTGTCTGACATCTGACGAAGCAAAGATAAAAGGCAGGAGACGTATTCTCCCTGTTGACCAAAGGAGAAATTATTTCATTCAGACAATCTCCAATCTCCTAAATATAAAGCTCAATCTGGGGGAAGGTATAAAGGGAGAGGTCTGAAATGGCCCCAATGCCTATGAGAGGAAAGCTGACATGCACAGAGATTAAAAATTCTGCATGTTAACAGTTCCTGAATTACTGGTAATACATAGGGTTACACCTCTTAAGAGACTCCTCCACAGATGCTACTTTGAAAGGTGTTTTAACCTGTGCTGTAGTCTAACAAAAATACTTTAAAATGCCTAATGCAGACATTAACAGACCACGCTCCAAGCATGCTTTTCTTGGCAGCCACCTTTTTCAGTTACCTTTTTCAGAACTAAGCTCTTTTGATTGTCAAATGCTGTTTCTTCCTATGACAATAAGTGATTCATTTGGGAAATACACTGCTTTCTAGGCAGTGCCTGGTAAGATTTCACTGATCACTGTGCTGTGAAATACAGAATCAGAAACAGATAGGTGAGGATTTTCTACCTGGGACTATATTTTTTCTAAGTGGCTCAAGCATCTACCCAAAAGCTTTGACTCAGGTTGCTCCAATGAATTCTACAGGGCTGAACTTGGGAAAAAAGGTGTGAGGCAGTAAGTGATGAACATCAGCAAGTCAAATAGTAGGAGTACAAGGAATTTGAGATGTTACTGGATATTTGAAAGCAAACATCTTTCTGGTTTTGTATCAAAGAATGTGTCTGAAAGCTACTAAATGCCTTGGTTTTTACTATTATTCTACCACTTGTTGTTTTATCTGAGCTAATGTTGGAAGGTACAACCTTTCCTCTTGTGCTAGAAGTATAGCTTAGTGTACATGTGCTCTCAGGAACACCTCTGAGGTTTCAGCCATTTGATTAAAAAAGCAAGTAGGAAAAAAAAAGGAATCCTCTGAACAACGGCTTAACATTACACTTTGTGCCAGAGCTGCATTAGACTCTGGCAAGCCAAAATACACCAAACTAGGCTGTAATACAAAGGGTGACAAATCTAGAAAAGAGAAAAAGTGACCAGTAAATGTCTGTTCTTTTTCTCCCATCACACATTTAAGAAAGAATTTCTTTCCCATGATTTATAGCGACAGTCTGGACACAGTGGTAGATTTTTCCTCTTCTCCCACCAAGCTCTACATCTTGCTTGACATCTGCTGAAATATTTTTCAAAAGTACGTTGTGCTTCATTTGCATGAAACATCAGTGAACCTGGACAAAAGCTCTCCAGAGTGTTAAGTAAAGGACTCTCCAGAGTGTTAAGTGTTAAGTTTGTCCACTGGGCATTATTGTCATATAGCCCTTGGTGATACAAATTAAGGGTTGGAGCCTGACGCAGCTACTCAGCCAATATATGCCTCATGTTCTAAACAGTGACTCTCCATCACAGCTGCAAAGGAATAACCTGGAAATCCCCAAAAGCTTCCTGAACTCCACTGCTCCCTGCAGATCTCACTACTACATAGAGAAACAGACCTGCTTATTAAAGGAAGGAGACAAAGTCCTGGGCATTCATGCAGGAGAGATGATAATGAGGTGCCGGTGGTGGTGAGGGACTGAACCAAAGGTTAGAAGCAGGAAATAGAAACTCATTTGTTAGTTACTAACAGTGATCTCTGCTGTGCACTGCGGGCAACGCTGCCCTCTTACCGCCTCCTGAGACTGCGATTTACTCATGATTGTAAGCAGAGTTTGTAAAAGCACATCCAGGAGGCTCTCCACCATCATCTCAACCTCCTCCATGACATCTCCCTCCTACAGCAAGTGGTGAGCAAAGAGACAGTTAGAAACTGGGGAGAACCAAACTGGAAAAGACAATTCTGCTTAGTCAGCCATACTATAAACTCATTTTGACTCAGAATTCCATAACAGAGGTTTAAGTACAGTCAGATTCCTCATTGATACCAGATAGTGTTGTGATATCCCTGTGTGTGTGTTACCAAGCTGGTCTCTGATGGAAACATAGCCATGTTTCTGACGGTCACAGATATAAAGGCAAATCTATAACCAAAGGTCTGTGTACATTCTAGAACACAGTGGGATCAAATTACATTACACACAAAACTGAAACTTGCAATTGGAAACACACATTGGTATGTATTATATTTAGCACTACGAGCTTCCTCCTTTAGAGTCAGGTGGGGAAACTTCACCACCCTCCACCGAAGAGCACTGCTTTAAATGATCAAGTTGTCATTTGAGATCAAAGTATTATGATCATCAAAGCTGGATTTTTAAACCCAGCAACAATTTCTAGAAATAAGTGTGATTTTATTGATTGGATAATTTTAGAGTATTTCTTAACATGAACCACAAAGTGCTAGTTACTGTCTCTGGTAGAACTACAAGTCCTAGAGCTGTGCAGAGGGCTTGGAAGAAGAAAATTAAACAGTGTCAAACCTGGTAAATGCATATGCTTTTTCCTCTCCTAACAGCAAGAACACTGTGTAATGTGTGCTCTGAGTCACACACACAAAAGCAGACCCTCACTTCAGATGTTCTCCGGCTGACAGAAAGTTAGCAGAATTTCCTTTTTAAAAGTATCTTCAAAAAACCCTGTATTAACCTATAAAAACCCCTCAATCTTCATTTTACCAAGTCAGCGGCACATTTAAAAAAAAAACCAAAAAACCGAAGCAGTAGATTACCAGAGAGCTGGTCTTTATTATGGAGAAGATACTACTGAGGATTCCAGAGCAGATAAGTAGCTCTTTCTGCTGTCGTAGGTGAAGGTGAATGTGATGAAGAACTACAGGCAGCAAGATACGCCGGGACTCTGAAAGATGGAAATTCAGATTACAGTTCTTTCAAGAGAAAATGAAATTTCAACCATCCTAATCCGTAGCTTTTTGGTAACCAAGATAGCCCAGTAATACACACCACCTTTGATTAACTGGTGCAACTGCTTTTGTACGGAATGTAGTACACTATGCTTCTAATAATTGTGTCTACAGAATGAACGGTGCATCTGGGTTCTATAGCTCATAAATGCAGGATATGTGATGTTCCAATAGTGATTCTACTTGGAAAGAACAATTGTGAACTGGTACTTTCTAATGTTTTCTTCTGTGCAATACTTTGCTCTCTTCTTGTTGCTTTCTAGCTCTGCTGTCACAGCTAACAGAGCTTCTCCAAATTATCCCTCTTGGAAACTGGTGGATTCTTCTTTTTTACCTGGGTTACAAACCATAATCTTATTAAACAAGAGAGAGAGAGGGTAGTGAAGGTAGCAGCTGCAGATAACAGTAGCCAAACAGGACAAAAAGAAAGGAGACAAGGGAAAACATGGCAAGATGTCAGCAGGCTGACAGGAGAGAGAGAAGGAAAACAAGTCATCACCACAGCAGAGGCAGAAAAAGAATTTATCTTCCCTTAATTGTAAGGCTTGAAAAATGAGTAGAGCAGGCAGGCAGAAGGCAACTTTGGAATCTCACAATTAACCTTAATTTACAATGATACTGGCAAATAACAGTGATGTTTTCAGCTGCTGATCTAAAGCACCATGCCATCTCACTACAGCATCCAAAACTAGGAAGACAAGTATTTGTATCAATAGATCAGACCACTGTAATTTTATAGAATTCACTGCCTGCTTCACAGCACTTTCGGACTATCTACTAATTCTCTACATTTGTATTTTCTGATGTGAACTTCAGAATAAAGAAAAAAATGTTTATTAACAGTTATAGGGGATGGTTCAAGCCTGATTCAGCATTGTTATCATTCTCACCTTGCACTGAGTAATGTGAGTACACTAACAAGAGCCTCACTACATGGGAGATAAACCCAATTGTCTTTTTTATCTTCACCATCGTAACTTCTTTTCTTCTGACCTTTATGTAAGAAATAAACTCATTGTCTTCAGCCCTTTGGCATTCAGTTAATTCTTAAAGAATTAGTAATATGTTGAGCTACTTATAATGTAAGGATTAAGCATACTTTAAAAGCATATGGTGGGTTTCTCACATAACTATCTACCTGTTTCTCTTTGTCAGAAATAATCTTGCTGGAAGGAGGTTATTGTCCTATCCCTGATGATAATACAAGAGTAATGCTGAATATTTGATTTGTTGATGTATGTACTTTTATCAATCTTTAGTAACTACAATTTATCCATGACGGATTTCTAAACATTTTCTACGATAAGGAAACTTAGAAAGAACCTACAGTGAATATATGTAACGATGCCAACAAGGTAATTATCAAGATAATTGGCATTCAGCAACAAAGCAACAATGGATAAATGTGACATGTTCCTACTCTGACGGCAGCAAGATTTAGCCTCAGCTATCACTGTCTTACCTGAGAATGAAAAGAGGCGGCTGTCAACAGTACGTGCAATAGACTGGAGCTTAACAACATCCATGGACTGCCCAATGTGGACTGTGCTGGGCATGCTGCCCAGAGTGCCCCTCACAAACTCCGCTACTTCCTGCACAGTGAACATCTGCAGCAGCTCATCAAAGATAGCAGGGAAGGAGTTCAGCAGAGCAGCCTGGAAACAGCAAATGAAGACAGTAAAAATTATGAATTCTGCAACCACAGCTAAATGGTGCAAAACAGGAACAGCAGTAAAATGGAATTAAGGGTCTGCAAAAGGTACTAAATAGAGCACTTTGGCTGGTGTATGCTTTGCAATACCTAAAGTAGACAGTAAGCAAATCTCACACAGGATATAAAAACAAGGTGCTGCTGCAATACCAGAGTGAGCACATATGTACTGTAGAGCTTGGAATGGCTGTATTTTAGGATACAGCTTATAAAACAGAAATAATGGAGGTACCAGGAAATGGACAATAGTCCACTTTTGTTGATTTACTTTTTTCAGTCAATATAAAACTTGCTTCTGATTAGAGATTTTTATACCCATTTTCTTTTTGAATTGAGCAACCGCCCAAGGCAGTTAAAATTCTTCACAAACCTATTTTGAAGCAAAGATGATGCTGACAGACCCTTAACCATAGCAGCATTGTCATGTGACATTATAGTTTTTCTGTAAAGGGGTGGGGTGTGATATCAAGTGAGAGAGGCATTGCATCATGCAAGTGTGTACGTGATTCTTGCAGAAGTGGATATTTCCAGTGAGCTGGAGCTACCCTTGAGGGTGCTACTTAAAACCACAGAAACAGTATCAGCACAACAGGAAACCAAACTCTTAATTTATTATTTCATACTTTTTCAATTAATCTCTTCACAACAGCAGAAAACTCCATGCATGTTCCTATCCTCAAGTTCTTGGTGACACATCTAACAACTACCATACACCTCTAACGCAATTCTTCTCTTTCTTACTCTACATCCTCCCCAACATGCAGAACCATTTCCTCATTGTAAGTACTCAATTCCTAAACAGTTGCTGGTTTTCATTTAGCTGTCCCATTCCCAGCCACAGCCACGACCCCCACCCCCTTCCCTTCTCCCTATCTCCACCTCCTTCATGTGAAGCTGATTCTCCTGCAGAAGTTCAGATATGAACTCCCTGTGGTAGTTTCTTCTATCCTGCAAGTATCCTCTCAGATTCTGTTTTCTCATTGCACAGTCATTTCTGCACCTCTCCCTTGCTGTCTCTAACACCTGTCATCCTCTCCTAACCCCACACAAAACATACCTTCCCTCTTAACAAGTCTTCCCTCAAAGTATTGTTTACTTCAAACAACTGTGATACCTATTCAGTTGTCTTTCAGCAAAGTCTAACTTACTTTTACAAGTAACACTGTCAAGCCCATTAAATTATTCTGAATATAAATTTACCTCTTTCTTCTTCGTGCTTGTTATCTCTCTCAACATCTTGTCTTGTTACAATCAATTCAGATTATACAAAACCCCACAAAGCCTCCTGGGTGTTGTCACCTATTTGTTGCTACATACATACAATATACTAACAAAATAAACAAATATGAATCATTTACATAGCTCATGGTACTTGTGGAAGGCTGTAACAGCCACAAATCCAATAATCTTTATCTTTGGGATAATACAGAAAAATGACAATACAGGCCCAACAAATCCTTACAGGAGTTTTCCTAAAGTTATTTCTAACTATTAACATAATGCAGAAGGGTTTATGTGGTGATTTAGGATACCCAGGAGCAATCTGAGAATATGTGCAGGATCTCTCCAGGAAGCTTTGGAGTAACAGCTCCATCACTTCAGTAGTTCTTTGAAAGGTCTTTTTTTGTACAACATCCCAAATATGCTGGAACATTACTTATGACAAACTAATTGCCTGGAAGGAAGGGCATAATCAATTCAAATCTCATCACTGGAAAGAACTATATTGAGACTTGTCTAATATCCTGGTCAAGGGGATAAGTGAGAAGAAAACGATGTTTGTGTAGGGCCTGCAGCAATTCTGTACACGTTTAACAGCAGTCAAGATCTCCAGAACTACTACATAACCTCTCTAGCTCTCCAGAACAGTTCAACATCCATAATATTGAGTACATCCTCAGTCCTGTCTCTTCAGTGCATGGGTGCCGTATGCTGTTCCATTTATTAATGGAAATAGTCCACATTTCCTAGTTTTGAAGTACCAACTGCTTAACGGTTCAATTTCAGTTTATATGCAGGAAAACAGGGTTTGGGGTAGGGAAAAAGGATTAATTGGGAACATCCATGATGAGATATACTTGTGCAGTTCTGGGGATCGTTACTTACAGAATTAAATGACGGCCTTGAAGTACCACCACATTTTTGTGGGGCACATGTCCCAGCTCCGCTTGCCTGACCTCCAGGCTGAGAGGCCTATGGGGCAATTGGGATCAAGGGGCAACACAGTGGCAAGGGGGAAACAAAAAGCAAACTTCAAAGATTAAACAAAGATAGTCTTTATAAATTATAAAAGTGAAAAATAAGAAATATCATAGTGAGAGTAAGGCAAAAAATATACAGACAAAGCGGAAAAAAAGGGAAAATAACACCCTCCTCCACTCTAGTTTCCCTCTGTATTTGTGATCAACACAACCAAAAAAGAAATGAAGAACCTTGGACAGGTTCTCCATTCCTAAACTGCTGTTTCCACTCCCTGTCACTTTGCCTGCAAAACTCTGTGCACTGACTTCTCATGTTCCTGGCTCATCTTATTATACCCACTAATGGGTGATTAAATGAAAGATTAGAGCAGTTGTTCTCAAAATCTTTCAGGGCAGCTTCTTAAGAAAGATCCCACTGCTAGCAGCTGCCCTAAGCAGTAGAGTCAGTTTTGTTGCAGCTGCTTCTTTGTGAAACTACAGTAGGTGTTCAGAACTTCTGTATATGCTAAAATAATGACTACAAATCACCTTCATATTACGTGAAGTTCACGTGGTCCATGTTGACATTCTCTGAGCTGAGGCACACAACACCCCAATATTATTACCGACACTTTTAAACACACAATTATGTAATTGTGCACAGAGGTCATTAAAACATGAAATAAAACTTAGCATCATCCTTACTCACTTTGAGTACCAGCTGGCCCACATTCAAAGTAAGGTACTAAATGCGAGTGAGAGTCAGGCTGTGTAGGACCCTGACCATCATTGCAGTGTATGCTGGAATCAAGTTCATCTGACAGTGAGTACACCAGCTGAACTTCTGTGACATTGCTAGGCCCCTAAGTATTGACTTGTGCTGCTACAATTGATATAAAACTCATTGAGGCCAGCTGTGAAACGTATGAACGAGAGGCTTGGAAATGCAGTTTACTTCTGTGAAGAACAAAAATGGTATTTGCATGTGACAAGGCGCTATGCTCTTGAGAGCCCACGGCTCAAACCACCTGAAGCTCTGTGAAATGGTCCAACACTACTGACTAGTTAACATTCACTGGCTATGTTGTTCTGCAGAATCATCAGGCTGTTAAGAGGGGAGAAAACTCTACTAACCTGCACTTCACTGTCATGTGTGCAGATATTCTACCTGTGCAGAAAATAGCTGTATTTGGGTTTGTCAGTTAAAGTGTAGAAAATAACAGACCTGTGTGAAGATGAGAGTCTCAGAGCTCCTGCTGTCCAAGCTGAGCACAAATCTGATGGACTGGAAAAGCTCCTGGATGCTGGAGCGGAACTGTTCTTCCTCCATCCCGCAAGTAGCTCTGGAGTAAAGGATCCGAGATTGGACAATGAACTTGAAAAGGTATTCCAAGGCCTTAAGAAGCAGGAGAGGGAGGAAATTAAGATAGAGTAAAAGAGAGAGAGAAAAATAAAGGAGCTTTAAAGAGGATCAGGAAAGACTCTAAGTGCACAAAAACTGAATTTTTCAGCTTTAGACATGAGAAAGAAAAACAGGTTTTGCAAATTGTGTAATTCAGTTACGAAGAGCTACTGATAGGCAAGCACCCATTCTCAACCAGCAACCTCTGCTACTTGCACGTCTCACAAACAAAAAAAGTATGTGTTTGAATCAAACAGACAATGTTACTTAATTTGAGGAAAATCTTGGGGAAGCTAAGAGACTTGTCAGTTTCTCATGACTTGGCACAATGACTGAAGAAGTCATTCTGTTTTCATTCAAACTGTACCTTTAATGGCCTGAATTAGCTCATCTAGATTAATGTAAATGGATGGTCACTGGAACAGAAGGAGGGCTACCTGGAGAAAGGAGAATGTACTTTTCGATATGAACACAGGAGCAAGTTCACCTTTATTTCTGGCAGCTACGTGTACAAACAGCAATAAATGCAGCTGAGGGAACAGCAGAAGATGAGAGTGGCATGAGAAACCCCCTGACAGCCTGGAACAGTAGAGGCAGCACTGACAAATTAGTGTCTTTTCTCATCACACATGAAACTTGGAGTGCACTCAGCAGAATCACACGTGCTTTTAACACTGTCACATTATGTGTGGTAGATGCTGCAGAGAGCTGAGGAATTGGCAAATTTGATCTGTGTGCAGTAGATTGATAATCTGCTCTGTGACATGTCTAGATTAAGCCTGAATTTGCAACCTAAACATCTTTAAATAAAATAGCATTATTCTGAACTCCATTTGTTTGGCAGCAGTGTCAGTGGAGAAAAATACATCACTCTATGCAGCCTCTAACAAATTTACCAACCTACTAACACTTCTCACTGTAACTAATACAGCAATATATTATACCACACAGCAACAGGGCCTTTTGATCATCTGCTGTACAAGCTGTCAGCACTGAGATGCACTATATAACAGTAACATTTAGTTAAACTTTGTTCCTTCTCTTAGCACTTAACATGAAATGCCATTACAGCAGGATTAAGGAAAGACACAATGCATAGTTTGATGACATCCTCAAAATTCAGCAAGGAAACAAACAGGCTGGAGCTTCCTGGTCTACACAAAAATGTTAGTGACACATTATTTGTACTTCTGTACTGAAACTCTTGACACCAAAGAACTCCATCAGGAAATAACACTTTATACTGCTGGACAGTTTCCAGACAAATGTGAACTGGTTCCCAAGAGGCAGCTCTTTCAGGTTAATATCTCTGCTGCTGATACCAAGGCCAGCAGTTGCACAAGCTGCTTTATAGGTTTGATATAGAAAACTTAATTCTAACCTGTAAAGTCCTAACTTAGATGTGCAAATTGTGTTTTCCGATGAACCAGAGGACACATACATGAAATTCTGTCATTATATGCGGAAGGAGAAGTGCAGGCTGTCAGGGACACCCCATGTCCCTAGCACAGCCAACCTAAACTTCTGCCAAACATGAATCCCCAAAGGCAGCTGGGTGAAGAGTTCAGTGTCTGTTGCAGATTCTTGGCTGAGATGGGAAAACCACAAAGTGTCATTAGCACAAACTACCACCTGGACTAACATTGATTCCTACTACTTCGAAAATCATAGATATGATGCAAGTGTGGGTCTAACATTGTAAAGACCTGAAATAAAATGCTAGCCTTCTGTTGATAGAAAACCCCTCAGTATTCTGTTGATGTTTGGCATGACAGAAAAAGGAAGTGTCTTGGATGGATACATTTCTGTGGTTATTCTGCAGATGTGGTGGACAAAAACACTCCTCAGAGGCACTAGCATCACTTGAGCCTTAAAGGATTATGTGCAGACAACATCTGATGACTTTATCGTAGCACACTGACAAATTCTGTGGTCCGGCTTGGGCACAGCACAGCAGCATATCTGAACTAATCTGCTGCAGCAACGAAGAGGCTGTTCAATTCAAAAGGCAAATCATACCTGATTTTCAGAGCATGAAAAGATGAATCAAGCTGCATTAAGAAAATCTCAGATTAACTTCCTAAGTCAAGAAACCCAAGATTATTAAGGCAAGAATCTGGATGGTGTAGAATGGGTAACTATACCATAAGGAGAGTGTATGTAAAGAGCATTAGCTCCAAAGGCCTGAATCTCTTTTGCTATCCTAACCAAAGTGAATAATAGCCATTTTCAGTAGTGTCCAAGTATCCCCTTCACCACTCAAGAGCAGCTCACAAACCCCTTTCTGCTGCAGTCAGTGTGTTTTTTTCCAGAGAGCAGCACTCCTGCTTCAAGTACAAGAAACATCTACTATACTGTTGTAAGAAAAAAGCACAAAGAGTCAAGTCTTGTATGAGCAGACAGACGACTGAGGATGAAGTTCGAGACATCAGCAATAAAGGAAGGAGCAAGTCCCACTGACAGGTGGAACAATTACATCTGCCATTCTCTCATATTCTTGGAAAATGCAAGACTGTAGAAAATGTAATCTTCAAATAAGATGATTATTTCTAAAGGGTTAATTAGTAAGTCCAAAGACACAATGGTCTCAAAAGCAACAGACTGACATTTCTGTAATAAATTTGAAGTGAAGAAAACAATTTTGAGGAGTCCTGGGTCTCAAAAGGCAGACTGAGAATGCAATTACAAATCTTTCACTCACTAGTTCAGGGTTTTTAAGAACTCAGCTAGGAAGACCAAATCTTTCTGTATCACACATTCAAGTAAAGCCCAATAGCAATAGTATGTAGTATCATAGAATCATTAGGGATTGGAAGGGACCTTGAAAGGTCATCTAGTCCAATCTTCCTGCCACAGCAGGATCACCTAGACCAAGTCACACAAGAACACATCCAGGCAGGTCTTGAATGTCTCCAGAGAAGGAGACTCCACAACCCCCTCGGGCAGCCTATTCCCATGCTCTGTTATCCTCACTGTGAATAAGTTCCTTCTGATATTTATATGGAACCTCCTATGTTTCAACTTGCACCCTTTGTACCTCAGTTTCCAAAATTTTTGATCTGTGGTCTGTGTGATTCAACTCCAGAACAGCGATATGAAGATAAAACTTCCTGAAGAAGAAAAGGGCTTTTTCAGCGGGATCCTCCATCCAGGTAAAAGCCACCTGTGATTCTACTACTCAAAGCTAACTAAAGCTGAATGAGCATCTCCTAGAAATTTGTTTTGCCAGGGTTAGTAGGGAAAGAAACTGTCGGTGGAGCCATACATAGATGTTTTGCTGCAGAATTCTCCAGCGAGACAGAGGCAGCTGTAACTAGATGCAGCTTATGTTATAGAGTATAATAAAAGAACATGATGTCATGTGTTTTACCACAGGTAAAGATATCCTTTTGGTTATAGATCCTACTGGTTTCAGAGAAGGTAGTGAGTCTTGAAGGGATAAGCAATTTTAGAAACTGCCTGCTACTGCTAAGATCAAAAATCAGAACTCTAGATGTATGCATATCCATCATGAATGTATGTGGGCAGCCCAAAATGAGCACGGTGAGTTCCAGTACCTGCTTTAGAGTATTCTGCTTAGCTAATTCCAGGAAAAAGCAATAGAGAACTATCCTGCTTTCTCAGTTGAAGAACTACTAAAGTGAGGACATCCAGGACCAAAGAAATTCCCACAAGTACCAGCAATAACATATCAACCATGCCAATGGTTTTGGTACAAACTTGCTCCAAATGCCTGAAATGAAATCTGGAAACAAAGGAAATAATTCTCACTTTCCTGCAATTGAAGACGACCCTAATTTACTTCCAAGATATAACTGCAGTGGCAACTATCTGAATGAGATATGCCAGCAATATCAGCGGTAGAGGATAAGCTGTTGAGTCTGCAGGAACTCTGGTGCTGATTATCTCTCCTGTCCTTGGAAAAGCTTGGGTTGCCAAGTCTTTAAACTGACCTCACCCATCAGGGGAACCGCTAGTAGTTTCTAGGCAAGCACTTAAAATTCCCATTAAGCAGAGAGCTGCCTTGGAATCATTGAACGAACATACCTTACTCACAAAGAGTATCTTGAACATGTGAAGGCTTCCAGCATTCTTATTTTATCTTTATTTGCTGCATCACATATAGCACTAAGTGCTTTGGGAAGGAAGAAAATAATCTAGAAGTCAATCTTGCTAGAAACCTTCCTTTCATCATTTTAATAGGTTTCTTTGTGAATAAAAAGAAGGAAGAATAAGGAAGGAAACAAAAAGAATGAGAAAGTAGACAACTTCTTGGAAAGACACCTTTGCCCCGCAGCTACCATTCCTTATGAGTCTGTGCTTAGAAAATACTACAAAGAAGTTTCTTAGTCTGTAAATAGCTACAAAGGACAAAGTATATACTGGTATAACACCCCTATAAGTACCAAGATAAGATGTAAATGGAGATTGTGAAGATTCATTGATGGTGGTGATGCTGTACTATTCAAATGGAACAAGGGTTCTCAAATGACAAAAGTTTACTTCCTCAACAATATTGACTAGATCAGACTAAACAAGACAAACTAGAGAATAAAAATATCATAAGAACAAAGAAAGAAAGAAAGAAAGGAAAGAATGAGAGAGCCATAAGTCTGAAGCGTCTGCCAAGACACAAGCATCAATACATTTTCAAGGAGCAACCTCTGGCTTTCCCAAGTGGTTGCCAGAAATTAAAGCAATGTGTGTGTGGCTTCACTTTGAGATGCTTCACCCATTTGTCCTGGCATGAAAATGTGAGGAAAAGGAGGTTCTAATCCCTGTCACTTCTACTAGTTCCAAGACTGACCTGACTCAAACACTGGGACATAAACCCACACAGAATAAGCAGGTACAGATGGACTCTCCCTCAAAGGAAAATATCTTCCTGTACAGTTTGAAATGTGTATTTACATACCTGACACATTTTCTGATTTATAATTACACATGGTAAAACTAATATTTGAATTATACTCCAGTTGATCTGTGATATTCTCTTTGTTTCAGACAGCATTAGAAAGCTGTGCCTTCCAGTGAGATCACACTCCTGTCACAGCACTTTGATTCAGGTCCTGTGCAGGACACCTGCTGGAAATGTCATCCTGCTAAAGGCTTATATACCTGCTGCTTAATATACTGAACAACTTCCACTTTCACTGCAATGGATCTGTGTCATAGTCTGAAATGAAAAGCTAATCTTTGGTCCACACCACCTCTGACCAATACATTTAAAATAATTGTTCCTTCAAGCACAAGGTGTAGACCACATATATAACTAGCCAAGACCTAAGCACTCCATTTAAGTCCCACTTAAGATCTCTCCAGAGTTTCAAAAGGACCTAAGGAGGCATAACTCTTTTTTCTGCCCAAGAATCAATCTCCTTGTAAAATGAAAATTTTCATAGAATATTCTGGTTAAACAAGTCAGTGCCAGAGTACCCTTGATTCAAATGATGGCTTTCCCAACCCTTCCGTAGTGCCATGGGAAGGGACACACCAATACTGCTGTGGAATACATACTCTCATTGCCTCCTGGATGTGGTCTTGGCGTACAAGTTCAGCAGAACGGTCCATGTACCACTTCAAGCATCGGATCAGTTCTCTGAAAATAACAGACAGAACCTTCAACGCTATATAAAATGAGTCAGGCAACCGACATTAAGGTTTTACAGAGAAATTCATAAACTAAGTCTCATTCTTCTTCATTTCAGTGGTCCTAGCTACTGAATTTACCTAATACAAAGATTTATTTAAGTCTCAAAGCCAGAAAATAATTTATAATCAGTAATTTACTTAGATCCTGAGGAACACTAAGAGAATATGAAAAAGGTATTATTAAAGAGATTGTTTTGATGCTGGTCTTCAGGATAGTTCTAAGAACATAACATTCGTTACAAAATTCCAGATCTCCTCCAAGAGCATTCCAGAAACCAAAATTACACAGAAAATGTATGCATTTATTTTCCTAATTGCACAGCCCCTCTCAGGCCAACTAAATGACGTGTATTAGCAATGTGTCTTAGTTCAGACATCAGACCACCAAAAATCATTTTGTTTTGTCTGAACGAGGTGATAATGAATACAAAGCAGAACTTTTGCACCCTCTGAACATGACCTGTGCCTTCTGATGTTGTGTAGTATCTAGGCTTTTTTCTGGTATTAAAATATTTCAAAACATCATTACTTTAATATTGTTAGTTTTCAAACATTTGCACTAAAGTGCAAATGGCTTAAGACCATAAAAACCAACTGTAAGCTGTTTGTAACAGTTTATTGTGGCAAATGATCGAATATGCTCAAATACATCTAGAAATGGTCCAAAACAACTCTGACACCACTCTGAGTAACTGTTACTGCTTTCCAAAGCATCTTGCTCTCTGATACAAAACTCAAAAAAGAATACTAGAAAATAAGGTCAAATCTTCAAAGTGACAGTGAAAATTAAGTTATCATTTCAAGAGATTACAATGTTGCACAACCAAACAGACTGTATAATCAAATACATTGGATAATCAATGTACAATTAAATCAAATTATACATATGCATTCCAACAGAATATGTACCTCTACTAATACCTGTCTGCTTTGGAAGAAGACATTACAATTAGTTTTCTAAGCTTTCAATTAAGTCCTGCATCCCAACCTCCTTAGGACAATAAACATCTATGCTCTTGGTAGTTAGTTAGTACAGACTGATAATGAGTTGTTGCTGAGTGACAGCATCTCTTCAGTTACAAAACCAAGGAATTAAGTTTTTCCTGTTAGGAAAGGCAAGATAAGCTACCAAGTCAGCTAATTCTGAGCCACAGGTGTCACTCAGCAGCTGGAAAACTTTCATTTGAATATGGAAAATCATCACTTGACATGAAGGTTGTGGTACTGATGGTGCCATCATTCAAAAGACTCATAACATCTCTTCAAGTGATGGATAAACAAAACCTACTTGTAAGCGAGTGCTCCCGCAAAGTGCTTCTGGATGTAAGTGTCCATCACAGGTCGAAAGTGGAAATACTTGCTGTCACGCAGCAGGTTGATGATGAATACCTGTGGGAGAGGAAAAAGTGAACCTATACTAAAGGGGATGGAATGCTTTTGCTAGGTTTCTGTGAATAAGTTACACAAAATAAGGAACAGTGAAATACATGAGTTGAAACAGTAATTGTATTATTAGATGTTATTGTTGGCTTCTTCCAAGTGATAGCAAATACAGCTACCTCAGATCTGCTGAGGATGTCCTGTTGCCCTCACCTGAGATTAGTACAGAAAGCACACAGCTGGATGCAGATGGATATTTCATGGAAGTAACATATGGGTAACATGAAATGTAAAACTTGCTGACCATGAGATAAAGAAACAAGTGAGCAGCTTACCAAAGACTGAAAGACCAACAGTCCATACTTCTCTGTATTGTCATCCAAAACTACAAACAATGTGTCGAGAATATCTTGCAGAAACTAAAACGACATAAATAAATAATTTCAAATTTAACTGCATTATGATTATTTCCCCTTTGCTTTAGTTATTTTATCTATGTTGGTATCTTTGCAAAACACTTGCCAAGGACAAACCAGTTCAGTTTCATACACATGATGAGAACGATTTCAATTTGCTTTCACTAAGAAGAATTTGTCTATTCATAAGGAGTATTTGTAAACAAAATGACAAAACAAAAAAAAATCCTCATGCCTGATCTGGAAATACAACCAAGTGTTCATTTCACTGTAAGCTGGCTGAAAGTGCTGCCTAACCACTGCAGCAAACCAACTTTCATTCTCCATCATTACAGTGTTCCAGATTCTGTTCCTCATCATATTTCAGACTTGGAAACACATTAACTGCTGATCCAAATTATGTTTAATATTGAAAACTTTTGTATTATGACAGACAGCTAAGCTTTTGTAACACACATTAATTGGGTCAGGTTACGTACTGATGATTGTTTCTTTTATCCCTAATGCTGTGGCTTACTCAATGCTGATAAATGTGATTTTCGTTGCTGAAAGCACAGTCCTTTAAAAAGATGACTGAAGAGTAATGAAGATCAAGTCAACTGCATATTCTCCCATGATTAATTTATTCTAATTAAATTTCTGTTGTGGAAAACATTAAAAGATAAACATTTATAAAATCTTTTAAAAGATAAAGTTTCTGTAGAGTCTGCTACAGACCAGCAGAACCATGCAGATGAGGCCCTTCACAGGCAAATAGTAGCGGCTTCCATATCACAGGCCCTGGTCCTCATGGAGGATTTCAACCACCCTGACATCTGCTGGAGGGACAACACAGCAAGGCACCAGCAATCCACATTGTTCTTGGATTGCAGAGAGGGCAACTTCCTCCTCCAAATGGTGGAGGAACCAACAAGAATAGGTGCTATGCTGGACCTTGTTCTCACCAACAGGGAAGGGCTGGTGACCAATGAAAGACTCAGGGACAGCCTTGGCTGCAGTGACCATGAAGCAGCTGAATTTAAGATCCTCAGGGCAACCAGGAAGAAGTGTTCTAAGCAAGTTTCTTGGACTTCAGGCGTGGAAACTTTGATCATTTCAGGGATCTGCTGGCCAAAGCATCATGGGATGAAGCCCTTGAGGAAAGAGGGGCCCAGGATGGCTGGTTAGTATTCAAGGATCACCACCTCTGTGTCCAGGAGCAATGTATACCAACAAGGAGGAAAGCAGGGAAGAATGTTAGGAGGTCCGCCTGGCTGAGCAAGGAGCTCCTGGACATGCTGTCACACAGAAAGAAACCCTACAGGGAGTGGAAGGGAGGACAGCTAGAATGTAGGGTATACAGGGAAGCTGCCTGAACAGCTAGACATCCAGTTAGGAAAGCCAAGACGCAGTTATAATTGAGCCTAGCCAGGGAGGTCAAAGGGAACACCAAGGATTTCTACAGGTATGTTAATGGTAAAAAGACCACCAGGGAAGATGTGGGCCCCCTCAGAAAGGAAACAG
>VZRI01010204.1:0-63926 GCA_013397515.1 Upupa epops | reverse complement strand
GATGGAAGGGAGGCCATCCAGAGGGACCTGGACAGGCGGGAGAGGTGGCCACAAGCCAGCCTCATGGGGTTTAACAAGACCAAGTGCAAGGTCCTACATCTGGGTTGAGGCAATACAAAGCACAGATACAGGCTGGGCAGTGACTGGCTGAAGAGCAGCTCTGAGGAGAGGCACTTGATGAACTTTATGTGGTGCGGGAGACATGCCGGAGGGTAGAGATGCCATCCAGAGGGACCCGGACAGGCTGGAGGGATGGGCACAAGCCAACCTCATGAGATTTAACAAGACTAAGTGCAAGGTCCTGCATCTGGGTCGAGGCAATACAAAGCACAGATACAGGCTGGGCAGTGACTGGCTGGAGAGTAGCTCTGAGGAGAGGGACTTGATCTTTTGAGGTCCCTTCCAATCCCTGATGATTCCATGATTGAATATTTTTCTCTCTGTTACTGCATTCTATTCTTCAGATCCTGATGCCAAATGACAACTACCTTGGACACGGAATCAGGTACTTCTGCCCATGGAATAATTTAATCCATTATTTTCTACGATCTTCTCTATAAAAACCAGATACTTGTACCACCCTGCAAACAAGTGTATGAAGCGTGAGATTCTTGAACAACTCCAACATAAAGGGGACTTGAACTCTTCTGTTAGAGGTATGATGTTATTATAATTAACATTCAAGTTATACAACGTTCAAATGACTTACAAAAGCAAAGTGGCTTTAATCAAAAACTGCTTATCAATAAAGCGATCGGATTCCTCTCTGGTTTCTTCTCTTTGGTTGTTTGCTGTGACTAATTAGGTCCTTTTACTTTCAGAAGTATAAAAATAAATTCTAGGGAGAATTCTAAGTGCACCCAAAATTATCATAGGGATATTTACAACACACTTTTTTTTGCCTAAAACCACACATATTCAAACATGTTTTGAAGTTTCTTTGACCCAGGTATACTCAGGTCACATAATGGACTGGCATGTAAAGCAACAGTGGTCACAAAATGTGATGCAATGATCAGATAGAAGATAGGTAACTGATATGTTAGACATAATAGAAAATGATTGGTGCTCTAGGTAACAGCTCCTCTTGACAGTGCTGGGACAGGAAAATGGTTTTGCAGGACAGTTCACTGGCCATTGGGCCGAAGTTTAACATTCAGGGTTTCAGTTTCAGAAAACATCCTTTAGAAAATACTATTGGAACAGGTAAGTCTGTTCAAACCAATAGCAGTGGTTGTATCTGCCTCAGCAGCGTGGCTCTGAGGTTTGCAGAGCCACTGATGCTGGGGTCCTGATAGCCAACATATATATGATGAAACTTTACTAACAATTAGCTCTATTCTGATCCTAAGGAATTAATTATCCATTAGTTTTTCAAGTTCAGCTTCCCACTCAGTTTCATGTCCAAATAAAATCCAAATTCATAGACTGAGAATTCACAGTGTGAGTCCAAAAGTACAGTAAGAGGGACCGTTGAGAAGGACACTGCAGGTTGAACCCACTTGCTGTCACAAATACATCCAAAGACTAATATTACATGTAGTACCTTAACAATTTCCTCGCCACTGACATGCCTTAGTCTTCCTAGAATATCCATCACACGGTCCGGGTAAGCTTTCCATTTCAGCAGGGCAAGCAAATCCACTGCAGAACAATAAGAGAAAGAGTTAGAATCCATATGCAGGGGCAGAAGGGTAATCCCAGACCCACCAGAAATTCACCATGTTACACTTCTGCTCTTACAGAAAAAACGATGGGAGAACCAGGAAAACATGGCAGAAATCACTAGTACTAACAAAGAAACTAGTGGGAAGATGGTAAATTACTGTAAAGAGAGTAAATTTTGCCTTTTGACCCACATGACTTGACAATGCACTGTGGAAAATCCACTTCTGCAGCCCATGTTTTAAGGATGCTACAATACATTTTTACTCAGTAACTCTGTAGAAGCTGAATAAAACAAACTTTGGATTGTGAAGAAGTGCTAACACTGAATTTTTGTTTCTTCAATAATTTAATGAAAATTAACTGTACTTTAACATATTACCCTTCTCTTGCTCTTACAGTAACTTATGCAATTTGTCTGCTGTCTGCCAATATCCTTATTTCCTCAAAAAAACAGATTCTGCTCATTTCAATAGTGTAAGTGAAAAAAAAAGCATACATGTAATGAAATGATAACAAAGGAGTATTTCAGTAGAATAAAGAGAGCATAAACTCTTATCTCTCTTTTTCATAATCCCTGTTGCCTTGGCAGTTTTGAAGGACCAGCTACTTACCATTCTGTGTCAGTTTGGTAGAAGAAAGCTGTGTGGAGACTGAAAAGGTCTCTTTGGTGCTGCGCTGGAAGATGAGGCTGGAAGGAATGTTGGGGCAGCCATTGTAGTCCTCTTTGCAGCAAGGCAGCCCCAGGTACAGAGCATGGTTGTTAAATGTGCTGTTCTCATCACACTGCAGGTACAGGACAAGAAATCGAATTGTACCCAGTCTGTCTTACTCTACACACACCCTGACAGCACTTGTCTTTTACTTCTCTTTTGAGTGCACAAAAACAGATCCAAGAAAAAGTTGTGCTTACCACCTTTGGAGCCTGCAAATGGAACATAGGAGGTTCCATATAAATATCAGAAGGAACTTCTTCACAGTGAGCATTGGAACAGGCTGCCCAGGGGGGTTGTGGAGTCTCCTCTGGAGACGTTCAAGACCCACCTGGATGTGGTCCTGTACAACTTGGTCTAGGTGATCCTGCTGTGGCAGGGGGATTGGACTAGATGACCTTTCAAGGTCCCTTCCAATCCCTAATGATTCTATGATACATAAAGCAGACCCAGCTCAATAAAGTGAGGTCTCCTAAACACTGACTCTAGAACTCACCACCATCTTCCAACTACTGTACAGCTTAGTGCTGCTGTCTGAAAATCAGGCCAAAGAAATAAATTGGGGTAACTCAGAAGGAAGGTAGAGCACAAACCTCAAAACCCCTGCTCCACCATGAAATCTCTTGGGGCAGGATTGCCAAGCTGCAGCACTATGATACAACACCTTTCACATACAGTGTAATTTTGTAATACAAAGGTATAGAGGCTAGTAAAGCTCTGAATGCTCATAAATACCAGTATCCTTGAATTAAAAATGGGCAGGATTAAGCAAAGATGAATCATCATTAAGCAAAGAGAAAAATTAAGCTGTGCCTACAATAGAAGGCTCTGTCCATACATAGTCAAGTGACTGTGAACTTTTCCAGTGTTGAAACTACCATTAGCCTGTGCTTCACAGGCTTCCAATGAGGAGGGAAAAAAGATCATGTAATGACCATTAGGTGTCTAAACTGAAGTGGACCTAAGCAGGTGACAAGTCTGCAGAGAAGAATTGTTACCTTGTAAACATAAAGCTCATGGATGTCATCTGACAGGGTAGTTCCATCATCTCTCATCAGTGGAGTGAATGCAAACCCAAAGAGCTTCTTTTCTCCTTTGTCTTTTGCTGTAGCAAGGATACAAATAAGAAAACAGATTTGTACACACTCTGTCTATACCACAAGGTTTTCACCAACCTCCCTGCAGCCTAATGCAAAGTCTGCAAGTTACCTGAGAAACACAATTTACTATGTGTATCCTATGCAAATGAGCAACAAGGTTCAAAACAAACCTGCTGAAGGTAGCAACATATCAAGTATGTAAAATATACAAACAGTCAAGAAAACACTCTACAGGAAAACACAACAGCTCATCATCAGGGGGTAACACCTACAAAAAGTTTTGCTCTCCACTGACTGTTCACAATGTTTCTACTGTGCTGCTTAGCAGTAACTGGCTAAATAGTAGTGCACCATCACTGTATTTTAGGCTGGCCCTCCTTTCCTCCTTTCCACCAGCCAGGAACATGGAAAGACATCAACTTTTTTTTGATTTATCTTGGTTATATGTCACACTCACTGGAGCAATGTCTGAACTCAAACCGGAGATGAGACCCACGGAACCTGTCAATAGGGATGGGCAACTTAATGATCTCCCCCCACCGAGGGCTGTTGTTGTGGTAAAGGACAAAAGAGTGGTATGCACTCCTGCTTGGCTCCCCTGAGCCCAAGCTGATGCAGTCCTGGAACAAAGGAAAACAATTTCAGGTTAAGATATCATATCACTACAGATGAGTCATTTTATTACACAGTGATGACCTTTATATAATTCAAATCTTTTTGTAGACATAAAGGAAGACTCAGAAACAGAAACTTGGACACAATGAAAGACAAAATTTTTTAAATAGACCTTTAAACTCTGCTTTGAGTCAAAGGATGATCAAGGAGACCTGTGGCAGTGGATCAATTCCAGTATTTCAAGTTATTATTTAAGTTACGAATGAAGCCTGGTTTCAATCAAGCATACAATAGATAAAATAAACATCTAAGTCCATATACATAAAGACTACTTAAGCCCCCCACCCAATACCAAACAGGAGCATCACTTGTGATATTAGACTTTTTGAAAAGATAATTTAATCATATTTCTGCTTCAGTATCTCAGTTCAGAAGTGATACCTGAACTTTTAAAGCTCTTAAAAATGTTGGTCTTTAAAACTACAACCATCTAGCCTCACCAAGCATCACAGAAAATTCTGGTTGAGTTGCTTCATTAGTGGTAAAGCAAAGAATTGCCATTGAATAGTCATCACCTAAAAATGCAACAGGTTTCCATTTCTGCTTTTACATATAAAAGGTCAGAGGTCTTGAGCAATTATATGTATCCTCAAAATACAGATGAACAGAACCATGAACTAATATTATTTAGAAAATAATTTTAGAAAGAGAGACATCTCTGAGATTCTTTCACCATCTTAGGCACAACAAATCTAGGAAGAAACAGAAGCTAAGCAGACCTAGTACAATATGTGCAATACAAATGCTGACATAAAACCATCCCATATCATGACATAAACTGCTATTCATTTCCTCAAGGCATCTCCCCAAGAAAATACCAACAATGTTGACTTGATTTTCCAACCTGTCATCAAGGAACTATCAAGTCAAGTATAACCCATTAATCAGATCCAGTTAATTCAGCCTGTTAATTCCAGTTAATTCTTCTGTCTTTGAGAAAGTTAAGAATTCTCTGGGATTCCTCTAGAATTTCAGGATTCATTGCAGGAACAACCCCCTTGGACAGAGATTCATTGCAAAGGTTCTACTCCAAACCAAGTGATTGCAGTACATACTCACAAAACCCAGTTTTCTCAGGGAAATCTTAGTAATTACATGGAAATGTGCCACAGTCCTGGAATTAAGATGATTTCTTTATGTAGACCAACAAGAATTAACTATGGCAGATATGAACAGGCTGGAATAGGAGCAGTGGTGTCAGTACTAAGAAACAGAATCCCCACAACATCTGGGTTATATTTTGTAAGAAGATTAACTGACACCTCATTCTGCATTAGGTTCTTAGGATAAAACAGTATTGGTATTTCTTCCCAAGCCCTATCAAACACATATCCTTGGCATTTAGATTAAAAAGTTATTAGACTCCTCTTGTACAGTCTTCAGTATTTTCTTTGACATTACAGTAAATGACTGAAAGTTCCGATCCAGCAACTTCTGTGAAGCTGCTCAATCTACAGATGAAATTGATTCCTGTCTTGGGGTGAAACCAGCTGCCTTCTAATGGAAAATGGTACGTCATCACACACTATTCTAGGTATCCAAACACAAAATCACATAAACCAGACAGCTGCCATGAAAAACAGGTCATTTAGGGTTTATAAACAGAATCCTTAATGGAAGAGGTTAACCCTTAGCAGCTCAGGCTAAAAGAACTGTGGTAAGCTTTAGAGAAACGGGTGCCTGGACTTGTCCAAACCCACTGACAGAAGGGATGGTTAGAACTGATGTACCCCTGTGCTCTCAAGGCCTTTCACCTGAAATAAGGCAAGATTATAAGCACAAACTGCCCGTATTTTACAATCAAACTGCATTCTGAAAGTTGAAGCAAGTCAAGTATCTTTGCTGTTTTTACTATGACTATACAGAGGAGCAATATAATAAATATATATATGTTTTTATGATAATAGATATAACATATATAAAAACTTAAAAATATTTTCTTTTAAATATGTGGTTTAAACTTAAAAAACACTCAAGATCTTCATAGCCAGAGTGTCTCTATTATGACAGATGTTCACCTCAATTTTTTTTAATCAGATTTTCTACTATTTTTCCTTTGTATCATGTTTGTTCCACCATCCCACATGAAGTCCTCAAGTACTGTTATAGTAGCAGTAATGGGCAAGGTAAGAAAAAGGTAACTCGGTATGCATGAATGACCATTCCAACACAAAACACAGAAGAAATTAAGACTAAGAATGTCTAGAAAGTCCATGCTTTTAAACTTCACTATCAGCCATATTTCCAGTGTAATTAGCTACCACTGTATATATACTTAGCATTTGAAGATACTGATATTGCAGTTTGGAGGATAATGACCTACACTGGATTTTGGCAGGTGTCTGTGAAATGAAGTGCTCATGTTACTCAATGTGAAAAGTTAGGCTAACACAATGAAACGGAAAGGGATTGTCACCTTCCTGCCACATCTGTGAGCACAAATCAGCTCCTCACCCCAGGTATCCTCCGCTGTTAATGAAATCATAAGCTATCGCAGTAATAAAAGTTCATCACCATCAACAGCTGGAATAAAGTCATTCCAGTGTGAAATTATTTATTAATCATTATTAATTATTATTTCCTTACCTTGGAAATTAGGCTACTTGACGTTATTTTCCAGAAACACATTCAAAACCATAACACCAACAACTCAGATTTCAGAGTCTCTTGTCATCATGTTTCACCACATTGAAAGACACGTTATTCAATTGTAGGCATTTGTCATATGCTCTTCAGTTCTCTCTGACTACATCACCCTTTTAAAGCTTTTCAGTTTAGGAATGTTTTATCCAAGTCCTTTATTTTCATACAGGACAAATGCTGCAAATTCTGTCACATTTTTAGTTGAACATTTCCTTTGACATAACAAGTACTTTTAAAACATAACAAAAAAGCCCAGAAAAAAGTGCAAGGTACTTAGCACTTTCCTTGCATCAAGGACAATGAACCAAGTACATGTCCACAGAGCAAGGAGAGCACCTAACCTCCAAGGAAATAAGCATTTACCTTCAAGATTTCTCCATCCGCATAGAGCACATACATGGTCACTTCTATGTTCTTCTGCACACTCTTCCCACCTCTTTCAAAGTCTCCCTTCTCTAACGTCAGATATAAGTCATTGCGTATGTCACCTGCAGGAAAAGAGTGGAGTCACGCGCTTACCCTCACATGGAGGACTCAGTGCCTGTGTGTGATGTCTTTCATTCTGCACATTGTTTTCTGTGTTCTGCAAGACTATGGCTGATGCTCAAATCATTCCAAGAAGCAGTTAATTGTTAATAATGATGAATATTTTAATATCAGTGCATAAAATCAGACTGTTAGTAATGCCTTTATTAAATGTGGACTCAGAATCAATACTTGCTGTTATTGTGTAAGTGGGCACGGGAAAAAAACAACTTTGTCTAGGTCACTGATTTGGAAGTATCAGGCTAAACTTCACAAACATCATTAACATCAGACTTCCTATGGCAAATATATTTTAACATACACAATTATTTTTGTGATGATTAACAGAAAATGTTCAAGTAGCTCTTTGAGAATTTTCTGGATTTTCATAATTTCTTTTTATCATAACAACAAAATAAAAGCAGCCTTTTTGGAAACCTGGATGTAATTCAGCTCAGATGGATTAAGAATGGGTTTTAATGATTTTTGAAGGGGTAGATTTCTGGTACCCTCCAGTACCCATACACACTGTTATAAGAAAGCAGGCAGTACTTGGTATTTCCTACTACCTTGCTTTCGAGAGCTTTCAGAACAAATTATCATATTCAGGTAACACAAATGCTCACAAACTGTGCAGCACCTTGTTACCCTGGATTTGACAGATTCTAGGGATTTATTTTTTTTAAGAGTGTGATTTGGGAAACTGCTTCCCAAACTAATGCAGAGCAATCTAAGTTGTGAAGCAAAAGGACAGCAGGTAGCCCCTATTTTTCTGTAAGATTTAGTTACCGTCATAGTGTCATAATGGCTCACTGGCCACCACTTCCTTTTTTATTTACTTGCCATTAGGCAAACACACTAAAGAGCAACCTAGAAAAATACAAAAAATTAAAACTAAAAAAACCCCCATTAAACCCTTTCAAGGCAAGTATTACTTATGTAGCCTTGAAAGACTAATATATTTATTATGCTTATCCAGCAAAGCAGAGGTTCCTTGAATGTCTGATTTCTTCCACGTCAGTACTTGGAGAAGCCAAGGCATCCAAATCTTGTTTGTTAATCAGAAGCACAATGAACCATGCAGCATTTGCTTTCAGGCAGTGAGGGATCTCCTTTTGTGTCTGTCAAAGCAACACTTCAAATTCTTCTTGAAGTCTGTAATCCCACAGAATTTGTTCCTTAATCTACTGTAGGGATAAACAATAGGAGCTTTCAGTCCTATCTTTTATTTTTATTTCTGGAGATAAGTACAACTTTTTGAGACAGAAAATCCAGCTCTGTAGCTGACATTCACTGCTTTCTGCCAGGAGCTCTCTATGAATGGGGATCTGTACGCACAACATCCTGCTTTTTCCATCAACCTCTCTCTCACTGTGGATTCAAACAGCGATGACGGCTTGAAACACCTCTCAGTCAGAGGTCTGAAAATGCTATCTATGGTTCATTAACAGGAAAAAAATGACAGTGAGAGGCTCCTGAAAGACCTCACATATTTGATCCACTTTTTTTTTCATCAAAGAACAGTCATCAAATGCTGTTGTTTTGACCCACAACAACTGAGAGAATTATCTTGTGTTAAAAATCAAGCTTTATGTTGACTATAGGAATATCAAGGAAATACAGAACTCTTCACAGAAGATAATTTGAGACTTTTCTTTTGAAAAACCTCCAGCTTAACAGACTCTATCCTTTTTTCCTTTGCAGTTTGCACAATGAGGGGAAAAGTTTCAATTTATACATTATAACTTAATATAAATTAATTCTACGGACTATAATCAGCATTTTGGAGCTTTCTATTTATGATTTCCCATTTCTGGAAGGGAGTCTGACTACAGTAAGTTCAATTTTCAATTGCAAATATTTTTCCAGCCTAAATTAAAAGCAACACTTGGTTATTTATAGCATCTTATCTTCCTTTTAACTTAACAGGAGGGACATCACCATTTAAAAAAACAAAAAAGCCTGTGGGGTAGGGGTAGAAGAATCTAAAAACCAGTGGGTTTATATAAAACCAAGAAAAAAGAAGAGAGAAATTGTTTTAGTGAAGCCTAATGGCACACACTCTTTTGTAAAAATATTGTCATTGAATCTTGAGAAGACAAAAGAGGTCAGTACATATTGCAAAACCAGGAAAGTAAACCTATCTAGGAAAGACACAAAGCATTTAACATTCAGGTATGGAGGTCACTGGTTTCTTAAAAATTTGGAGTTTCAAAAACAAACTCAGTTGATTTAAGTGGAAATAACCTTACAACAAAGCAGCATCTCCTTTCCACAATATATTAGTTCAATTTCTTGCTGGCTGAGTCTTTGGCAAGAGATTCTTTTCTCTGACTGCTACTGGTTTTGAGGCGTTTGAGCTCAAATATACTAACAAGATACACATAAATTAGAGCAAATGCTGGAACAAGGAGCAGTCCATTAAAATTTTGGTTATGCAAACTGCAAGGCTGCAGAAAATATCCTGCCCAGCAGCACACAAATTTCCTAACAGGTAGTGCAGTGCAGTTTGCATGTGACTATAACAGAAAGTATGCTCATAGCAATCATGAAATGATACTTGTCACCTCCGACAACTAATGACAGCTACAGATCAAATTCCAAATTGCGGTACATTGAGCTTTTCCCGTGTTTCATTACATCTTAAAAAGAAAAAGTGATGAATAACACACTGGACAATCCTTCGCCCCCTGTGAGTCAATTTACTGTGCAAGCAGTAGTGGCTCTGAAGTGGTAGCAGCTCCTGCATTCGGAGAAAAAAAATCAGCACGTTGCAGCTCTTTGGATCACTTGGGCCTCATAACTCCACAACTAGAGCAGTGCAGATTACAAACCTGGGTTAGCTGTGCCCTCCTGTCATTAGCACAAGAATAAATAAGTGCTAGAAGGCTAGTGGGACAAAAGTATTTATAGACGAAAACCTGCACATGACGTTTTAAGCTGAGATCTTGCTCTGCTGGATGGCTGTCAGGGATGAACTGAAAATCTTGTGAGAGTTTTCAAAATGGTATTTTTTTTTAGAGCACATCAGCTCTGCAATTACTTTCGACTTAAAACCAACCACGAACTGTTTTTTAGAATAAAATAGTTGCAGTTCTAATGTGCAGTTACTGCTTGACGAAATGTCTTGAAATACATTGTTTTCCACAATAATAACACCTGAATTATTCCCTGATGTGTAGTGTGACTTCACCCTCCCTTCACCTTCATGGAGGTTTTGCTTTGTTTGCTCTAACCTATTTACAAAGCCTTATGCCCATTGTACAATTGTTTAAATCATAAATTTATAGTTCTGGAGAGTTCACTCTTCCTGAAAAATTAAATTCTCCTGCACATGACATAAAAATATTTTAATGGTAAAAGGGAAAAAAAGTAGTGGTGGAAAAGTCTATATGAGCCATGTATCAATTTTACATTTATAATAACAAGAATTTACTGGAAATCTTCCAAATACTTGTTTATCATTCTTAACACGAAGTAGTTCAGTGGCCAATACTTGTCCAGTATCTATCAGAGTAAGCAGGAAATTTATTCTGATAAGATTTGTAGGTTTTCCACTAAAAATCTAATCAGAACAGGAATGCAGCAACAATTGACAGAAACCATCTGCCTTAAGCCTAGTATTTCTTGTTAAAGCATCCTGAAAGATTTTGTACACCAAGGGCTGCAGTGGTCTCTGTTTCACATAGGTGAATATTGTGATGAAATTTGTTAGGCAATTCGTGTAAGTTCCTGCAGGAGAAAGAGGTAAACAAGTAAGTACTCGATGTTTTACTACTTTGTGAACCTAGAGGGATGCATCCCTGTAAGTGTCAGCTCACAACATTTAGGATGTGCAGGGCTTATAAAATAATGATGTTTATCCAGAGAACCTTCACTGCATTTTTAAACTGGAAGTATAAATCTATGAAATTAGTATTGAATTATTATTGAATTATTGAAACTGTTGAGATGCTCCTATTTATTTAAGGCCCAACACTGTGAGATCCTGTTCCCTCAACTAACTAACCTCTTTTTAGCGTCTTTTTGAAAATACTGCCATGTCACAGAAGAATGCCAACAACACCCAGAGTGTGAGTGGGTGAGAATGACACTCAAGGATCTTCCATGGTGGCTTATGAAGAAAAGCCAAACCCATACATTTATGTCCTATACAGATAACAGACATCCTCACAAGCAGAGCAAATCAGCATCATCTCACTGACTTCAGTGAACTTCACAGCAATTTAAATTACTAAAGGGTTTTGCTCCAATATACTCAGCCCAGCACTTCTCTAACAGTGAGCACACCTCTGACTCTGCCCTACTGTCCACTGGGTTAGCACAGTCCCTGTACTAACTGTACTAGGCCTGGTACAGACAGTCTCTAATCACATTAGATCAATTTGAGCAGTGGATTATTTCTTATTTCTCCCCTCTCTTCATCATTCAATCACTAATTTTTTTAAGGTCTATGTTTTTTAGTTATAGTATGGAGCTATTAAAATGGTGTGCGCAGTATTACAGCAGCAAGGGACAACAACATTTATCTTCTGCTTGTATGGCAAATTAGCTATTTTTAATCCATAAAGAGAACACTATGCAAGTTTAACTCTGTGTTCCTCCAGTTTTTTTGTGAGCTGAACACTCAATTGTTTCAAGGAGAAGAACACACAACAGTTACTTGAATATTTGCTATCCACTGTGACTTCTGTAAAAAGGACTCCACAATGCTCCTTAAAAACTGAGTTACTTCCCTAATGGGCTTCCTTTTAGTAGTAGGAAGTTAATTTTTAATATATTTTTGTTTCTCTCCTCCAATTTCCCACTTACACAAGTTTATTTATGACTAAATTCTTTTTTTACTCCTTGCACACTTTTTGGGGATAGTTACTGCATGACTATGTCTTTTAGTCTCACTGACCCTCCTGCCATGAACATTCTGAGAACAGGTGATGGATTTTGTCACATCCATTTCTAACTGTATTTTTACTATGACTTCATGCTAACTGACAGAACAGATACTGAGATGTTCCTCAACTTTGCTACTGATGCCTCACAGCTATTAAATTTGTACAAAACACTGAGCTATGAAGATAAACAGGACAAAGTCTACATGCCTCTGTTACCAGTTTCCCTGTGATGCCATGATTTGCTCTCTCCACCAATTCCCAACATTCCATGAGAGAGATGAAAATGGGCAAAAGCAAGCAATAAGCAGACATTACTCAGAAAAGCAGAAACTTACACCCAACTATCTTCATCTCTGCATCAGAAAGAAAGAAGAGAGAACAAAGGGAAAAGGAAAGGGAGAAAAGCCAGGAAATTAAGAGAAGGAGAGAGAGAAAAAGAGAAAGAAACATCACTCACAAGTAGAAGATGAAGCATGCACTTTTCATCACAGGATCAAAGTAAAAGACAGAATACTTATCAGCACATAGGAAGGGAAGGGATATCCTTTGGGGACAAACGCCATGCCTATGCAATAGATTTCTGATCAGCAAGTTGTGTACACAAATAAAGTTGCAATCCACAAGGCAAGCAGCACATGCCTCATTGCTTCTATCTCTGAGGAAAGGTAAAATTGTCAGGATCAGATGGATGGTCTTAAACCCAGCAGCAATTTAGAAAAGAAAAAAAAGCTACCACAAATGAATTAAAACCCAGCACACCTCTTCCTGAGACTGGTTCGACCAAATCTCTTCTGATTTGGACCAAAAAAGAAAAGACAATTGAAGCATTTATGATGCTCTTTTCTGATCACAGCACAGTAGGAAGCAAAGGACATTTTTTAGAAATTAAGGCAGGCATGGTTATCTGCTAGGATATTAATCTTGTTCTGCATAACCATGCAGGACATATACACACACACACACATGAAAACTGAGCTCAATTTATATCTCCCACTGCTTATGTTGCTCATATCTGAGAAAGGCAAAAAGAGAGCTTGATACAGGAACTAATGCTACTCATCCTACTCATCAGAAACCAAAACAGGAGAGGAAAGCTGTGTGGTAACACAGCTACAGAGTTTTGGTGGTTAAGTTGTGTCCATGTCAAAGGATTTCCTATTAAAAAGAAAAGAAAATGTTAAAACCTAGAGTTGTTACCTTTTTCAAAAACAGATTTCTTGGTTTGGCAGAATGTTCGCTGCATGTTTTAACAACACTCAGTGACACAGCCTGTATTAATCTGTTTACAAAAAACTCCAGTTTTAAATCATACTGTCTCGAAAGATTAACACCCACTTGCAAAATACACATTGTGAAACTTCTGTGCTCCTTTCTGAAAAAGCAAACCCTACCCTGTCTTTAATGGGAAAGAAACAGTTCTGAAGCAAAGCAAGGAAAAGGGAGTTCGACAAAGACAAAGCAGCAGACATGGCTGAGAACTGCTAACGTAGCATGACAAAGCTGGGGTTTTTTTGGTTGGTTACGATTTTTTGTTGGGTGTTTTATTGGTCAGGTGGTTTTCCTGCAAAATGAAATATTTTCTAACTCTAGACAATACTTGTAAAGCCATGAAAGTTTGATTCTAGCTGCAGGAACATAAGCACAAAGTAAATCGATCTGGTTCTTTTTTCTTGTGACCCATCTAATCCACCTGAAACAGTAACTGTCTCTACCCAAACACTCTGTCCTGGATGTCAGGTAAACTCAAACCCCAGTTTGGTATCTTATTGTAAAAGCTAACACTTGAATAATGCCTAACATACTTTCATTTACAAAAATATTGATCTACTAGATGAATACTGCTTGCTGCATTATTTCAGCTGCATTCTATCTTCATTTCCTAATTTTTCCAGAGATTTCACTATCCTGCAGAATACCCAGGATAATGACAAGTTTTGTTCAGAGTACCACTCAAGGCTACCTCTCTCTTCACATCTCATCCCTCCTCTGGCCACATCATTACGGTGAAAGTCTATTCACTGCCATTCCTTTCTTACCTGCTGTTTTGAGACATTTTCAAACTGCCTTTCTCCACAAACGTAAGATTTTTTTTACATGTCTCCAGTTTCAAATAGATTTTAATCTTAAAATCTCAGTGTTTTCTCCAGCAAGAATAGTGGTTCTTATAAGCATGGCATTAGCAAGCAACAGCAGACTTTTGAAGGAAACCGTTCGGAAAACCAATATCGTGCTGCAGACAGACACTAGACTCTGGCTTTACTCAAATGTCCAAGGTCTCTATTCTGAGTATCACAGTTATCACAATAATACACTTGAAGTCAGGTGGACATCTTTTGCACGGAGACAGTATTGTTGCTAGTGTTATTACAGAAAGTTTGGACACTTGAATTAGCTGCAGCGAATAGAGAATGTTTTTAAGTTCAGCTCTATACACAGAGAAAAAAATTAAGCTGCTGGTCTGAGCCCTGAGCCAAAGCATTGCCCAAAGCAGCAGAAGTATGGGGAAGACAGGGCCTACACCAGCTTGCAAAAAGAGGCCTGGACAGATGAAATGAACAGTCTGGAACTGCTGCAAGGCCATTAAAAACTAAAATTTACAATCTGCTTTATAGCTCACGTTTTCTGCTGTTCTATTATTGTTGTTTTCAAGTCCATTAGTACATAAAACATAATGTGTTTAAAATCCTTTTACTTTAGTTTCTAGAAATTCTTCCCACCTACTGCCTATTTCTATTGTGCTTTCTGAAGAGCCTCCAGAATGAGGCAACAACAGCTACTTTTGACATCGATGCGTCACTGCAATTATTGGAGTAATAAAGTTTGTTACTTCTCTCCATTATGCTTTCCTAAAATTTCCTGTGTCTGTGAAGTCATCCTTGGTCTTGATTATAACACACAGTGATAAGGCAGTACTTCAGTGCAATATAATTAGCAAGCCCATTTCTTACTACACTGTAAAAATCCAGGGGGTAAAATGACAAGTTTTATATCTACTGATTGCACAAGCAGATACATTCTAGTTTCTACCCTAGGTAAACTCTTGCCTGTGCTGGAGATCCCTCAGCATGTGCCAAAACAAGCAGCATCTCAAGCTGCTGCTCCAGAAGTAAGAAGCTGACCAAGTATAGCAATGTTTCAACTAAGATTTCTGCTGCGTGGACTAGGTGCTCTGTAAGGACAGCTGGAAAATCAGACTGGATTTGCAGTCCCATGTAGTGTCCAAGGTGGCAAAAAATTCTTCCAGGCTTTGGATCATTGGGAAGAAACTTCATGCAGTTTATAAGAAACATCTCTATGCTTTACATCTACGAGGAATATCTAATTGGTGGGAGAAGCTGGCGGAATATGGGATATTTTATCCATGAATTTATCACCTTCACTTACTATTATGTTTGCTGATTAAAATGTTTTAGCATGATTCCGTGAATCTGGAATAGGCAGTTATTGAGAAATAAGGCAACTTTTCTGTTATTAATCTTCTTTCAGAAAAGCACCTGTCCCAGTGGTGCTTGTCTAGGAGAGTATGAGAAAAACAATGACTAATAGTTTAAGATCAGAGCTGTTCAATTTACCCGGCATTATAACATCAGGAAAACCCAGCTTCCTGGTAACGGAAACTCCTCTGTTAAAGATCATGGGGTTTTCCCTTCGAATCTGCTCCATGTCACCACGAAGAAGTTGAAGAGATATTATAAGTCCTGAAAAAAAGCAAAAGATACTTATTTTTTCCAGACCTACGAATTAGATGTCTGTATAGACAAGGCATGCAGGTCAAATCATGCTCTGCGCTACAGTTAATACAAATATACAAATACAGAGTCCTTTCCTCCCTTAGAGTAATTAATGACTGGAATGGAAGAAACAAAATTGCTTTTTGTTTTCTATGCAGTTGAGCGTAACATTGTATTAAAATATAACTTTTTAAAAACATCAGACAACTTCATTTCACAGGGATGTCAGAAGTGGCAGTGAATCACTTAGCATGATTTGTAATCCTCACGTGCTGCAAGCTGAAACACATGTGAGCAATGCCATCTCCATCTCAACTACCCCATCACACAACATGCCATAGAGCATCTCTAAAGTGCTTTAAATCCAGTAAGGAAAAAATTCCACAGCTTATCCGTTCCACTTGCTTCTTCCCTCCTCCCACAGGGATGCTGGTTTTAATGACATTGCTTTCACCATCTCAATGTGGCTCAAGAGTGCCAACTGGTCAAACTGACTTCAGCACTAGCTCTTTCAACGTAACCCTCTGTTCAGTACATCAACTCAACTACTTGCCTGGGAATAATTACACGATTAATCTCAGTCCTACTGCTCTCTCTAGTTGCTTTTAATTTATACCACACCACACTTCTAAAATGAAGATAATGTATTGGTGAAGGCACAAAATCACGTGTTAGGATACCAGAAAATGTTCTCAGCTTCACACATCAAATTATGTTTGCATCATTTTCCATAATCTTTACCTTCCTCAGTGAATGATAGACAGTCAACAATTCTTTGCATCCTCTCTGATCACTCACTGGAAGAAACCAAGCACTACCCTGCACACACATTCTCAGAGGAGCCTCCTGAAGTTCTGCTATTTCCTGAGCTTAAAGCATGGAATTTTATAACAAGATTTAGTCCCCATTTTGTCAGAGGAGTTACTCGGGCAATGTAACACCGTGTACCTCCCACCCACTTCGTGCTCTCTTCCTCTGAAATATTTTTCAAGTCTGTTGATGAGCATCAGTCAAATAAGGAGATATCTAGGTAACACAAAGATTGCATAAGTTTTACGAATACTGGGGTGAAAAAAGAGCACAATTAAAATTATGGAAAAGGGAGGCCAACGAGTAAGCTGGACAACCAGCATGTGTGTAATCAAAAGCTGCCAAAACGTGGACTCACAACTGGCCAGCTAAGTTGGCAGAGGAGCGCTGCAGAGCACTGCAGGCTTTATAACCATGTTAAAAATGCAAACCCTCTGAATACCAAGTGTGAGTATGCATCTGCATGCCTATGTGCTGCAGAAGGTCTAACAGAACACAAGAGACAAGTTCATTAGAAATCCATCTCAACTGTTTTTGCCACTTAAAGCAAAATGTGTTCATTCTAATAACCTCCTCTGCTATTAAAAACAAATAAATGAAAATAAATGAAAAAAATCTAGTATAAAGGACTGGCATAAATTTGGATCTTCAGACTTCTCAACAAATAGCACCAGAATGAATCTATCATTTGTAAAATCAGTCACTAGAGGTAACAGAATATGTAATCTTTTAGCATGGAATTACACATATTACTCATGGAATACCTTCCCACATATTCTACCTTCTTGCTCTGCTAAACAGGTTTTGCAAATCTGGTCTTCAGTCCTCTTTTCTGTCCAGTCTATCCCTCCACATTTCTTCCTATTCCTTGTGGAATCTGATGGACTAATGTTACACAAGATCTGGGAATGTAGGGAAAGACCCAGAGGTATTTTCTTGAGGGAAAAATCACACTTGTGGCTTGGGTATTTTTCTCACCATAAGAGCAGGGTTTAAGGCCCAAGCTGTACTACTTATGCTTAAACCATACCAGGGTGCAACACTGCCCATCCCACCAGGGCAATACCTCTTCTGTGGTTCAGCTTCCTGGTTCCAGAGCTGCACTGAATCTCATTGAAATGCTGGAAATAACTATTTTTAAAAGCCTCAGACAAAGGTAAAGCAGTTACTTATTTCCCTTTCTACTCTTCAAAAAAGCTCATGCTTGAAGAAAAAGAAAAGTTTTAGGCATTGGAAGTGAGCCTAAACAGCCTAAATTCTCAGTTATAAACAATCCATGGAAATGCTTTAAGTGTAAGTGGTGGATGACCTTAGCTGTAAGAGGAGAACGAGCATGGAGGGAGGGCAGCTCTGCATACAATAAAATCCCAAACCTGAAACCTGCTTTGTTTGCTCACTGTTGTACTGGATATCATCTACGGAGAATGAACTGCATATCATACTACAATATCTCAACATGCAGACAAGTGAAATGAAGATGATCCCAGTATTCAAGCACTCTGTAATGAATTTAGGACTAGCTGTAACAAAGCAAAACAGTGATACCTCTGAATTAGCAAACTACACAAATCATTAAATGAAGGAACAAGACAAGGTTTACTTTCCATATTTATCTGCCATTAGATAGGAAAACAAAAATTGATATGAAATGTGACAAAAACTCTGCCAAGGCAGTTACACTCCTCACATCTGTAATGAAACACATAGCACTGAAATGATCAGAATCTTCTTGATTATTTATTTATAGATACGAAATCATGCCAATTTTCTGGACAGTTAGAATTTTCTGACCAGATAGGTGTGAGTCAAACTGAACCTCTGGCTTGGCCTCTGTTGACAACGATGCATCCTCAGGACAGCAAGCCCCAGGTATGTGCTATACCTGGGTTTTTTAATGAGATGCAGGATGAACAAAAAGCTTTATACGAGGAAATTCTGATGAATAAAATTTTAATTCTTCATTTCCTGTGTAGCTAAGTCTGGCCTCAGTAACCTTTGCCAGTGTCACAAAACTCCCAACATTCTAAAGGAACTCTGCCAGTGATGATTGCTACTTGTGCTGCATCTGACCGCAGGCTCTTTTCACTTGGTAACTCAACAGCCACTAAACAGACCGATTTAATACAGTAACAAGCCACTAGCTCTCTGCACTGACAAGTTCTCTTGAGATACAGTAACACTACAGATACAATGATGAAGGAAATTTAGCAAGATGAATTAATACTGTCATCTGTATCCCATAAGGAGAGGTCTCAGGTGAGATTTTTTAATTTCCTGGTTAATTTGGCAGACCCAACAAAAATTTTGATATGTAAGCTGAACGTGGATGAATTTTCACTCAACTTTTGAAACGGCACAAGTAGAGAAATTCCGCTATGCATCTTCCCACATCTCATTGAATTTCTCTGCTCTAAACAAATAGCAGATTCTTAAAGGAAATATTCATCTATTATTATGACAAAGGCATACAAGTAAATATTTACCATAGTTCGAGCTGGGTGCTGTGTATTTGGTGCTGGACTTGCGAATAATATTTTCATGGATCTGGCACCATTCATTTTCGTTGTTACACCTAAAATAAAAAAACCACTAATTTAAAAGCTTCCTGCTGAACCATCTGAGAGGACAGGAGAGTCAACTTTGCTTAGAGGTAACGTGAAAGGTTGTGGGATTTTGAGGAAATCTCACATACCTTTTTCTTAAAAGTGGAAGGAAACTAAACATTCCCTGATAGTCAAGTCTTTATTCCAGACAGCCTGGAGACTCTTGTGACTTTTCTGTTATCAAAGCTATTGTTTCACTCTTCATAACATGACACAACAAAGAAAGCTCTTGACATCCTATTACAATTCTGTGCACATAGAAAATTAATTTTAAGCTGAAATTAACAGTTGCTGTATATTCAATTTTTGGTTTTAATTAAAAAAGATAAAAATTAAGAAATAGTGACTTTTAAAAGCCTAAACAAACCCCAGATTTTCTTTAGTATCTCAGGCATTTACAAGACTTCTGCTTACCTACATGTTTTACAGAATCCCCTTGAGACATGATGCAACCCCTCTCAAACTGCAGGACAAAAACATGTAATGCTACAAAACACACTTCTGTATCACCTTCTGAGGAGGCATTTCACAACTGTAAATATGGTGAAAGTTCATTTTCAGTTATATTATCATCTGTGTATCATCAAGAAATTTCTAGGCTAGAAATTACTACATCATTATTTGTCACCAGATTTCTCATATTTCCCCTCAAAACCTTTGCTCCATGAAAAGTGCAGTTGTTAATATCAGTTTCAATAATGTACAACTTAGTGTGTGGATTACAACCTTGTTCAAACAACTCTCAGCAAGATAGTTGGCTGCACTGCCCTTGATCAAACGATCTGATTCAAAGCCACTCGGCTTAGCAAGATCACCACTGAATGGCAACACCGATAAATAAAGTGGTTCTATTTCCTACTAACTCTACCTTTTCTGACAAATTACACATTAGAGGCTCATCTGAACACACAGGGCAGGAGGAGCAATGGCAGGTATGGGAACAACAGCTGCTGCAGGAGGATGTTCCACACATTGTCCAGGTGTTTTCACTCTGATAAACCAGAGAGGAAAACAGGATGAAGTCTTTGGTGTTGTAGATGCCTGCATGAGGATCTGTATTGCCAGCTGGGTGTCTATGTCCACATATGGGATACAGGCTCATACCCAAGGTACTGGATAGACCCAGGCGCATGGAACTGTGGCAGGCTCACCTCTAACAAGACACTGGATCTGGCAGGTTCTAACCCCTCCCATCACCATTCCAATGCCCTTAGCAATTGCAGAGACTTTAGACTAATCACACGGCATTGCACTTACATGAGACTTTCCTTCTGCTTGTTTTTTTATGTCTAACTTACAACTCTCTCTTCCATTTTTAACCTTTCATAGGATGGTTTCCTCAAATTGGAATCTATCATCTTCAAAACACAAAGTGAGGAGAATTATAAAGACAACAAGATCTGAATGCAACTGCAGCATGATGCCATTCCACTGTAATAAAATCAGATTGGGTAACAGGGCAGCTCCTACATTCTGAGCTTTATGAGACCTGGGCTTTATTAGCCTGGAGAAGACAAGGTAAGAGGAAGAACATTAATGCCAGCTTTCCAAGATCTACAAGCAGTTACTGAGACATAAGAGTTGGCCACATTCTTCAGTGGTGCACAATGACTTGATGTAAAGCAACAAGAACAAACATAAACAAGCAAAGTTCAGACTGGATACAAGAAAAAGCTTTTCCATCAATCAAGCCTGATCAGAAGGGGCTGTCCATTGAGGCTAAGCAGTCGTCATCCTTGCACATTATTGAGACACAACCGGAGAAAGCCCTGAGCAGCCTGGTGTGATGTCAGTTGACCTTTGAGGAGGAAGCTGGACTATAGCAGTTCATGTTTATGTCAACACCACAGTCATACAACTTCAGTTACACAAGTAACTGTAAAGCTGAATAACTGACCTGCTAAACTCACTGTGCTTGAAAAGTGCCCTCAGTGCTATAGCTTGTTACTACATAGTAAAAGGACACATTTGAGATGTCAGGAAGTGCTTCAATGAAGCAGAGTTGAAATTATAATTTTACTATAATAATCTGATTGAAAAACAAAAATGGAAACTTTACCTCAAACAGGGCTGTTGGTTAAAAAAGAAGAAAAAAGTAAACAGGATAAGAAAAGATAAAAGCATGTTGATCAGGTCAACTGTCCTTTAAATTCAATTGTACTTTATTAAAATAAGTTTCAATAGGGCAAAATGCTTGGTCCTGCATCTTGGCCACACAATCCCAGCAGCACTACAGCTGCCATTCCAGCATTGCATCTTTTGGGAGATGTAGCAGGACAGCTGCCCAGAAGAGAGGGACCTGGGTGTGCTGACAGACAGCTGGCTGCAATTTAGCTAGTAGTGTGCCCAGGTGGGCAGGAAGGACAATGGCATCCTGGTTCGTGTTAGGAATTGTGTGGCCAGTAGGATTAGGGAAGTGATTGTGCCCCCTGTACTTGGCACTGGTGAGGCTGAATCTCAAGTACTGGGTGCAGTTCTGGGCATCACAGTATAGGAAGGTCATTGAGTTGCTGGAGAGGGTACAGAGAAGGGCAACCAGAATGATTAGAGGCCTAGAGAGTAAGTCTTATGACGAGAAGCTGAGGGAGCTGGGGCTGTTCAGCCTGGAGAACAGGAAGCTGAGGAGAGACCTCCTTTCTCTCTACAACTACCTGAAAGGAGGTTGTAGTGAGATGGGTGTTGGCCTCTTCTCCTTAGTGATTAGTGGTAAGAGAGAATGGGTTCAAGCTATGTCAGAGAAAGTTTAGGATGGACATTAGAAAATACTTGTTCAACGAAAGAGTGGTGAAGTATTAGAATAGGTTGCCTAGGTTGGTGTTGGACTTGATGATCTTAGGGTCCTTTCCAATCTTGATGTTTCTGTGATTCTGTGAAAACCACAACTGTAAGATTTCACTCCCCATGAAGTCAGCAATTTTTAACTTGTCAGCAATAGCAAATCTTTTTTCTCCTGAAGCACAATAGAATTAAACAATGAAATGAAACTTCCTAGTGTCTCTTAAAGAAGAACAAAGAAAACAAGAGAGAACCTCATTTCCCCCCAAAGTACCTAATGTCAGCAAAATCAGGGTAAGATACAAAATCAGCTACTGGGCAGACAGTAGGGAGGTTTGTTTGCTGCATTCATTATGTAACTCAAGTAGTAAAGGAGAAGGAATTAAGGCTGCAGAGAACAAGGAGTAGCTGGTCATTTTCCACAGCGTCAGTATTCTGAACCAAATTTGAAAACCAAATTCTGTCAAGAATAATGAAATAACACAAAGCCTGTGATAACACACATACTTAATAGCAAAAGGAACATAAACAAGTTGGAATAAATTAAACATAAAGCACAGAGAGTAAAAAAAGGACAAATGGAGAAAACCCACTATGAATTACTTCCAGCATGATATTAAAAAGGATTAATTTTATTAAATTGCTGTATTTGTGTATTCCCAGGTTATCTGGAACAGTTAGACTGGAATTACCCCAACTGAAATCCTAGTTCCACCTGCCTCTTTCCTGCCTAGTTCCACTCTTCTCTTTTACTGCAGTAGGTTTAGCAGCCATCTCAGCTGATTATTAAGAAATTATAAAGACAAAAAAAAAGCATCTCACACTGCCAACAGGAGACCCTTGTTGGGCACTGGCATCTGCAGTACTACCAGGTTATCTCAAGTACTTGCCTTGAGTTGTTGGAGTAGAGATGTTAAGAGTGTACACTGTCTGCTTTTATGCTTCTACTTATAGGCCTGTTGTTTGTGAACTTGTCTAATCCCCTTTGAAGCTGCTAATACTGCCTCTGTCTTCATCACATCCCACAGTAGTAAAGCCCAGAAGATCACAACCTGCTGCTGTCTGGGGGGAAGTACTACCTTCCATTTCTTTAATATAATTTCTTACAAATTTCTTTGAGCATCCNTGCCCCTTGTCCTATTACCAGACAACCTTGAGAAGAGCCTGGCTCCACCTTCCTGACATCCTTCTGCAAATAGTTTACTCTTCACCAATGAGGTTGTGAGTCTTGCTCATATACCCTCCCCACCACCACTTTTTCTGGTCTTCTAAAGCTCCTCATGTTCTCAAATTCCTGCTAAAGGAATGGCACTAATTTGTTAAACATTTTAGTTGCTTTATTACGTACTTGCTCTTACTACTTTATCCTTTTTGGGGTGAGAGACCAGATGCCCACACAGTAACTCAACACAGGTCAGCTCTGAAGTGATCTTCCAGAACTTACCAGTATGACAAACAGATTACATTTGCACTCCCCAAAACACTGTGAAACATGCCAGAGTTTACATACGGGCAGTACATAACTACTTGTGGTGTTCTGTGCTAGCTCGTGCTAGCCAATATCAGGCTTAACTCTCAGGAAAAATTAATAACTTCACATTTACTTCTCTTTATCCTGCCCAGACATTAAAAGTCATTTGTTATATCATAAATAATAGTCACACAAAAGTAGAGATAACGCATAGAATAAATTCTGCTCTATCCTCCATCCTCACAGGTAAGACTACAGAGGATTTCTAACCTCTGATAACTTTATAGTTGCTGTACAAGCCTCTGGAGTGAAAGTTAAAATAGATTTCATCCTCCAATGACTTATGCCTGCAAATTAACCTGGAACAGAGCTATCCCAGAATCAATGGACTGTAAAGATAGCTTAAAGCTAGTTTTGTACCAGCTACCAACACAAACTGCACTTTGCATGAGCACAAAGAAGACGACTGGCTGGGAATGGAGATCTTGGAGAGTATCCACATAGAAAGAGACTTGAGGGTACTGGTGGACAGTAAACTTAGCATGCATCAGCAATGTGCAGCCTGTATCAGGAATGGTGTGGCCAAAAGGGAGAGAGAGGTTATCCTCCCCCTGTATTCAGCACTGGTTAGACTGCACCTGGAGTACTGTGTTCAGTTCTGGGCCCCTCAGTTTGGGAAGGATGTCGAGGTGCTGGAACAAATCCAGAGAAGAGCAACTAGAATGGTAAAGGGCCTGGAAGGTCAGCCCTACGAGGAGAGGCTGATGGAACTGGGTCTGTTTAGCCTAGAAAAGAGGAGGCTCAGGGGTGACCCTATCGCTGTCTATAACTACCTAAAAGGTGATTANTGGTTGTAGGTTGGACTGGATGATCTTTAAGGTCTTTTCCAGCCTCATCACTGCTGTGATACTTTTCTCCCAAGTCTGAAACACTGGCCTGGAAACACTGGCTCATAATGCATGTTACTGTGTTAGCATTTCATTTGTCTAAATATCAAATGTGTAACAAAACGTATTCTCGCTTGAATAAGAATTTTCTCCCGAGACATTGATCACCTATTCAGGTTAGTTGGTTCTACAGCGAAGTTGCCATTTGGAAGGTTTGCCACACTGCACCAGACCCTGATGTTGGATGGGGATAGAAGCGCAATGTACACTCCTGTCCAGCTGGGCAAACAGCTACTGCTGAGTGTTGGAAGGGAAAGGCATTTAGGCAATACACCACATTAAAAGGAAGGAAATTCAAGACCTAGTGCATAAGAAGGGAGAAAACAAAGGACTGAAATAGAATAGACAAAACAAAACTGAAAAAGACAACATGAAAGAGAAATACACAAGAGTTTTAAGGGAATGAGAAGATTCACTCAAAGAGTAATGTTCAATGAGCAAAAAATTGCATTAAACAGATATAAAAATAAAAAAAATCAAGTCCTCCCAGAAAAAAAATGGAATGAGAATTCAGTTTGTCTCACTTTTAAAAGATATTACATTATTGAAAAGAATTATAAAAGTAAACCTTCATGCTTTTTCATAATGAGCTTATAACCAGAGCTGTGGTACTATATCCTCTTAGCAAGATTATAACATGACTGTGGGATTAACAAAGAGGGAAATCTGGATTGTGAGAAAGAAGCATTTTTCAGACATAAATCTTTAACAATAATGAGACAAGCTGAGAAAGGCTGCTGAGGTAAATTGATTTCTATTTTTTCTCCATAAGCATTCTCTCTTGTGGATCCAGCAAAAGTCTCCATTGAACTACCATGTATTTGTCTTGGTCTTTGTTAGGTTTTCAGTCTCTCCAATTTTTTCCAGCTTTTCCCTGCGAAAAAGCTTTTCTGGCTGTGAGCTGACTGTCTGATTTGTGGCAGCTGTACGCCTTAGCTTTAGCCAGACAGCTCTAAAGAGAGTACACTTTACTGCTCCTTTAAATATATTAATACCCCTTCCTAATGATTTCATCATGTTTTTGGGTTGGCTGGAGGCATTTTAACAGTAATCCAGATGAGCAGCAGGTAAGAGATTAGTTCAGCACTGTTTAAGCATTCATGTATGAGTTTAAACTTACAAAGGACAAAACCCAAAAACCTGTCAATCCAATTTTAGTCTACAAAGCAGGAAAGGGTAGGTTGGCTAAAAGGATGTGGAAAGAGAAGATGCAAGTAGCTGAACCTGTGAAAACTTGCTGTCATGAAAGACCAACAATTACTAGAGCTGCAGAAGGAACAAGCCAGTGCCTTTTAGGTAACTTCATTTTCCCTTCTGAAGATCTTTGCTGCAGCTCTATAGAGAACACTCCAAACAGCAGCAACATAAAAGAATGATGTACAAGGCTTGGAACAACCCAAGTGAATGACACTAATAATATTAACATTAGAAGCATCTGATTACAGAGTTGAATTCTGTTACAAGAATGGTCCTCCTCAGGGAAGGCAGCAATAGCTATGAAAGGATGCTGGAAACAAAGGGTGTGGGGAAGCAGACATTGAGAACAAGTTATGGTATAAACCACTTGAACATTTAGGCAGATATTGCAGGTCCTTTGGGTGGTGTGAAGGGAATCTGTATTAACAAAGCAAGTCAGGTTAAGAGGAAGAAAAGGGAAGTTCTCTATCCTGTGATTTTTTGGGGTTATGGCAGCAGGACTCTGGATTGCTCTAACTGGCGGCAATACTTTATTTATTGTTGCTGACAAATGGAGAAGACCAGTATTTTTTCTTTCCTATTTTTCAGTAAATAAGAAAATAAATATTAAAAGGGCATAAACCCAGAAATCTGATATTTAGAATATTCCTACAGTTTTCATAACTGTTGGCAAAAGAATGGGGGAGGTGACTGAAACACTTTTCTTTGGACTTAGAGATTTCTAATGTATGAAGGGGTATCCAAAAATCTTTCAATGAACAGAATCTCATTTACAGCTTCCCTTGAATGTCAGATTTTCATGGTGTTGAATGCACTTCTCAGAGAGTAACAAAGTTCTATAACCCTCACAAATGATCTTATTATTCACAATAATAGCCACAGATTGCAAAGTAATGTCAGCTGTATCAGCCCATCTGAAGAGCATATCTTGCCAGTATTTATCCTCACTGGCAAGAGGTTTAAGTATTCCCTGCAGTCTCCAGACTGTTTGTTGGTGGCCTCTTTATCACAACTGTGAAAACACATTTCATAATAAGAATTTGTTAGTTCAAAGCTCAAAAAGCACAAATAACTCAAGACAGATTCTGGCCCAAAAAATGTTGCCATGTTTTGAATTTTTTGGTCCCACATTGTTGACTTTAGTTGTTTTCTTTTGTTAGGCATGATATGCAATTGAAGACAGGGCATGAGTAACTATTCCCTTCATCAGGTGAAATACAGCTTGTTTTTTTTTGTTTTGGGCCTGGCAGATTTTAAATAAATCACAGAAACAGAAGTGGAGCTTTGCCTGTCACAGAAATCTGAGCAATATTCAATAATTTCTGAAGCATTTCCCACACTTGAAACCTCTATGATAATATTAATCAATTTCTGTGTGCTTTGGGAATAATAAAGGAGCTAACGCCAGTGCCAGCAGTCACCATCTTCAGCAGTTACCAGTGGTTACTTTCCAGGAAGGTATCAAGCAACAAACAGTTAATAGCACCTTGATATTTAATGCCTCTTTAGCATCTCATTACCCAAAATAGGCAAATGTTTTGTTCTCAATTCTTTTATTTCTATGAGTTACTCACGTGTAAACTTTGAGAACAAAATCCTTCTCCTCTTTTATTTCAGAGATGGACTGAAGTACGTCCATGATGCTCAATACTGCACAGCCATAGGGGCGGCGATAATGTAAATGTGGGGGCCCTTTTTTGGAATCATTTAACAACATGCGACCTAAAATGAACAGAAAATGAAATCGTTAGAGATTTACAGGCAGGCATTCTGTCTGTCTTGCTCTATCACCCCTTGGAGAACACATATCTACAGTAAGTTTCAACTAGTGCTTGCAGGTTTTCCTATACTTGTGTACTGGGGCTGGCTGGAGTCCCAGCAGCAGCCCCCACAGCACTGAGTTTTGCATTGTTTGCTAGACAAGACGTTGATGGTCACCACAGGGACATCAGCTCAGCAAAGAGAAAGAGCTGAGAGGGCAGCATTTGTGATTATATTTGTCTTTGCTTCTGCTTTACTAAAATGCCTTTTATCATGAACTGCAAGTAATGTTCCATTTTGTTTTCTCCCCGACCCTATTCTGATGAGGAAGAGACTGACAGGGTAGCTAGGTGGGCACCTGGCATTCAGTCAAGGTCAATGTACCACAATTTCTCAGTGTTCTTATTTCTTATGGTGTTTAAAATACAGAGGTGCATCTGAGCCTTCCTGACCCACTGGGTTACTTTGATTAAGGCACATCAACTCTTCCAGTTAATGGAACTCTCAAGGGTACTGAGAACAGCATCATGTCTGGCCAACTTTGCTTTGCAGCTCCAGGACATGTATGTGCACCCAGCTGGGCTGACTACAAATCACCTGCTGAATGAGCCAAGAATGTGGCTTGTACTCACCCCTCTGCATCTACACAGACATTCACTGTGCTCCTCCCATTACAGACCAGTATTTACACATATTTCCACTTTATACAACTGCTTTGAGTATACATATTGTATCATTTATTGTTTGTCTTGCAGAACATAAAGGAGAATTAAAAACAAAAAGCTGCCCAGGAATGAACCTTCCTAATGATAAAGCAGTATTTTCATAGAGTAAAAAATGTGCAGGCCAAAAAAATCACTATGATAATCTAAACTACTTGTAACATTACTGATAACAATTTGTTCAGCACTTCCTTTATCAAGCTAAAAGAGGGGAGATTTATATTAGACCTTAGGAAGAAGATCCTTCTTGTGAGGGTGGCTGAGGCACTGGAACACGTTGCCCAGGGAGGTTGTGGCTGCTGTATCCTTGCAAGTGTTCAAGGCCAGGTTGGATAGGGCGCTGGGCAATCTGGTCTGGTAAGAGGTGTCCCTGCCCATGTCAAGGGTTTGGAAGTAGATGATCTCAAGAGGTCCCTTCCAACCTAAATTATTCCATGATTCTGTGATTCTTGAATCAAAATTAAAAATCTGAGCTTGAATAGAGTATCTTTCTACAGACTTCATTTATCATCTCAAGTGTTACAGATAATTCTAACTTTTATATATTTTTATGACAGATCCTTCTTACACATACGGGACTTAGAAGGCATATTGTCCAGGACAGCACCACAAAACTATGGGTTCACTGAGCTGTTTACACCACCTGTACTTCAGAAAAGGTCTCTGTGTTTGGTATTGGATCTACTAGTAAACAGGCTGGAAAACTCAGAAACTGACTTACTTTATGTTGAAACCCCCCTTCCCTGTAAAAGGTGGCTAGTCAAGTGAATCAGGAAGGAGGGGCTTTCTTCCTTAGTTAGGGTCAGGTCTAGGACCTGCCCATCCAGATCTCTCCATGGCATAGCTCTACATGAGCAGCCTAGAGAACATGGAAAGAAGCAAATGTTTTCAGAGAAAAAGGCTGCAAGTCTGAAGGCTTACAGCAGGCAGGGACTGCTGCAAATGCTTCATTTTGGTGTCAGCAGGTAGTATGAACACGTGACCTGTGTGTGACAGCTTCCTCAGTCTATTTATTACAGGCATCTCCCTAAACTCAAGTGTGGGCTCTGGCAAGCACTACAGACTCCTACAGCAGAAGACAGGCCTTAATATATTATTTGTGTTACAGCCTCTGACTTACCACACAGGGAAACCCAGGTATGCTGATGACCTACTGTGCAAACCAACTACATATCATCAGGAGAAAGATCTCATTTGAAATTACAGCACAGAAGCCTTGTTATTGACTCTTTTCTCCCACAAATGTGATATTTAACCAAGTATTTGGTTTCAGACTGAGAAAAATCATAATTCCTATTAAACTAACTTTATAACACTTAGGTACATGTGGATGAATATTAATCTCAGCAGTTATACATGGGTTTCCTAACTGGTTAAATAATTATAATAGCAGTTAACTAAAGCATACATGTAACACATACTGCACAAACGTTAATCACAAAATGTCAAGCATTAAATCATACGGTACCTATTCGAATTACATGGGCAACTATGTACAAATCCCTCTTCATGTCCTTGCTGCTGAGATCCTAAGAGATTGCAAAAAACACAAACATTAAAAAAAAGAAACACATTTCGCTTCCTAAAGTTTCTGCAAAACTCCACCGAACAAGGACGACACAGTATTACTCCCCATTCATTTAGTTCTACATTACTAGACTGTATTAAATTTACATTGTATATTTAACTCTCTGATTAACCATGACTGCAGCCCATTCTGGCTTCCTTAACCCCATCCCCTGACTGCAGGTCTCAGATCTGTGCCTAACTCTTTATTGTTTTGGCTTTTGACTCATTATTGTGTAGACAGCTCTAGAAAAAACCTGCAGCATGACTGTCGCAATTCAGACAAATCTGCAAGTGTGTTTTGAACTAATGACCATTTTCTGAGTGGAACAAGCAAAGTCTGAAGATGAAAAAAAAGACCTGGGGACTGAAAAGAATCAGTTTAACCAAACATTTCTTGTTTTTAAGTCACGTCACCGGATTCTTTCCCATGTGACTAGAGAAACCATACCTCAAGATGAGATGATGTTGTCAACACACAAAACCACTTGGAATTTATATTATATTGACATACAGCACATTAAAATCTAGGCACAGTGACTGAGAACTAGACATAAAGACAATTTATCCTAAGGAAGATTTTCAGTCCTTTTCAAACAGCATTATGTTGCTAATTACAGAAGGCAAGTAATAAATTCATGGCTCTATCTTCTCACTCTATTGAAAGGGAGCTCTGTACTTGTCTGGGCAGCATATGCAGAGATGCTGTTGGTACGCTTACCAGCCAGCACATCATGTCTCTCTGAAGCCAAAGAATTAAGCTATATAAATCTTCCCCAGCAAAAGCTTCTTCACAACTTAGTTTGCTACCATATGAATGAGGGAAAATACTTTCTAGGCTTTCTTCATCACCTAACATACCATTGCAGCATATGGTTGGCTTTATCTTGCATGTCTTGAAGGGATCTGACATAGTTGTCATTCCAGTAGTGCCTGACAATACTTTCAGAAAAGAAAAAACCTTTGAGGTAGCACTTAATACTCCAGAGAGTAGCAGATTTTGGAAAATCTCTCTGATTTGACAGGGGAAATTGTATTGTGGTATCAGATTACCAGTTATAATTAACAACGATTTAGAGAACTATTTTTTTCAAAGGGCAGCTGTCAAAACATCAGAAAATGGCAGGGCATGCACATATTGATGGGTTCACACTTCAGCTGTTTTTCAGTTTCACAAAAAATACACTCTGTTACAGTCAAAAGACAAAAAATGTGGGGCCAGATGGCCCTGTATTTCATTTTGTACAGCAAAGGCTTTTTACAAGGCATGAAATTCCTATTATGACATGGACCAATCAGAATGCCAGCCCCTGTGAGGAAGTCTTAGGTAATTCCTTGCATAGAATCCAGGCATTTATTCTGTAATGGCAGTTAGTTTCGCACAGTGCTGGTTTCTGTAGAGGTCTAATTGCACATAAAAACTCCTGAACACCAGCACCAACACCCTCCAAATGGTGGAATCAAGGATACCTGACTGCCACTACTCGGTTACCTAAATAGCCTTATGAAATCCAGCTGCCAACTTCACAGGCAGGTATTTAGTACAACCAGCAAGCTTGTATCACACAGTGACGTTTTAATCAGCTACACGAATGTTTCTAAAGCGTGCATAGGCTGAACTTCACTTGAGTGAGCTTCAATCTTCAGAGGAAGCAGTTTTTCACCTTTGGTATAACATGATGGCAAATCTAAAACCAAAACCTAAGTAATTTTGATATCTTACACAAAGAGACAGCTGAACTCCTAGAAGCAACAGAGATAGCAGGAAAAGACAGTTACCTTGAATTATCTAAGATACGGGGCTTTTTGCCTCCAGAGGAGATTAGAGTTTTAGAAAGATATTGCAGAGTGGTGAGGAGGATGAGGAAATAAATAAATAAAGTCAAGACTAATACAGCCTTGGGAACAAACCTGATAATCACAGAACTATCACTTCATTTTGGAAGCATGCCCTAATTAACAAATCACACAAAGACAACCATTGCAGATAAAAGGGATTTTGTAAAAGCTACTATTTGTCTTATTTTTGAAAGATCTTTGAACACATGGTCAGAAAATACTGTATCAGAAATGTGTAATCTTTTGCACAGATAATCTTCCCAATGATCATAATTCCTGTTAGCTACAGTGTGCATTTGTCATAGGCAGAATTTCTCCTCTGGAACTGTGTTAGGTCCCTGGCTGTAGCATCTCATTATTCTTTTAGTATTTTTGAAAGTGTGTGAAAACTGGTTTGCAGGTCACTGCAACAGAACTATTTCACACCGTTCACAATGACCACTGCACAACCCTAAGCAGTGTGGTACCAGTATAGATGGGGAGATTTCATGGAGAAAGCACTTTTAAGAATGATGAACTTCAGGGGTCAAAAAGTGTCAAACTGGATATGAATCAGTATGGGAAAAATTATTTGAGAAATTGTTAATCCTACTCTCAACCTTTCTGCATTAGGCAGGCAGCAGCGCTGAAGATTTCTCCCTGGCTACCTTTCTCTAACATAAAGATATTTTAATTTGATTTACCAGCAGTGGAGTCACTGGCACCTCTCCTGACATTTAATCAGTTGGTAGCACTTCAGTGAAAGGACCAGAACCAGAACTGCTACTGATGGCAGCAACGATGTCAGTGCTAGTTTTTGATTGATCTGCATCTTTTATATTTGGATAGAGGCAGAACTGAGCACCAGGAGGAATTAATCTATAGTCCTAAAGGAGAAAAAGGAAAGGTGTTGGGAATGGTGTCAATTTCAGTGTCCAGCCCTGCTTGACCTTAGAGAGTTCCATTGCCAGAACTACAGCTTATACCAGCTGGAAGTAAAAATACTTCTGTCAAGGAGCTTCTAGCATGTGCATTAGCTAAAAGTGAGTCATGATGGAAGGTGTTTATCACCCTTGGGATCTGAAACTCCTTACAGTTGTTGTGTGATGAGAAGTTTCAGTGTCTCTAGATTTCCATATTCTTTTTGAGCAGAAGTGACGGATAAAGTCATGGTCTAACTAACACATGATTCCGAGGCAATTTGCAGCAGAATTTAAGCCTATTTTGGCATAGCCAAAACCATAAAACAAGAAAGCAAACAGGTGAGTGGTGAATCTGGGGAACTGAAAGGAAAGACAACTTAGCTGACTATTTCAGTCCCAAGGAAATAGGAGTCACAGATGGGTTTTACTTATCCCGCCACTTTGGTACAGATGGTACTGCTGGTACACTTGGTCATATCTGCTTTGTGTCAGGACGGGGTAGCTGTGTGCACAGAGCTGCTGTAGAAACTTAGAGAGTCACAGTGTTTCTTTTATTACAACCAATCCTCTGTAGTTCAACTTGGCTGCTGCTCCTGCAGCACATACCAGTCTTTCTGTGCTGCTGACCTGGGAAGCCACTGCTATAGTATTGACCTGTGGCTGCTACACAGACTCTTTTATGGACCATGACAAAAAGCTGTTTAGAGAATTTTCTGGTTTTCTCTGCATGTAGGTGTGTAATAGTTGCTTTTCTATGTTAAATTTTACTCTATGTTCAGGCAACATTGCTTTTTTCTGTGCCCTGTCATCTAAAACATAGTACATTCACCAAAAATGTTGAAATTTCAAAATATAAGCAGGTACAAATACATTTAAGAAGGATGTATTTCAGAATATTTACACAGCCATAAAAATAATCTAGAAGTGCATTAGTCTCCTTATGTTAACATTTAATTGTAGCCATATATTGGGAAGTAAGAATTGCTTTCTTCCCCTCAGGGTGACTACAGCTACAATCATACTACTGTAAGGAAGAAGAAAGGGAACAGATACATACTGTGAAAAGTGAACACATTCGATCTATCTTCTCTGGATTCCGGGGGCCTCCGTTCTTGTTTAACCTCACCATAAACCTCTCACTAAAAAGCAAACAACAAATAATAATAAACAAGGGTTTCACATTCATGTGTCAACAAATACAATAGAGATTATTTTTTTTAAAACTATTAACTAAGTTGTATAAATTTTTTCAATTCCCAAAGTATAAGAAACAGTACTTGTTTATGTAGATCAAATTACATAGAAGACTTTTAATAGCAAGTTCTCTGCATATGAAAATATCATGTTGATGCACATTCATGATGCAACAACATTACAATAATGTGAATACATGAAGCACAGGGTTGGAACACATCACAGCTACTCCAGGCAAAGACCAAGGCACACTAGCTGAGACATGCACTGCCTGTGATAAGGCCGATTTCATTAAAATCCATTCCAAACAGAAGTATCAAGATTACCAATGAAGCTATCTTCTTCATCATGTGCTATTTATGGAAGCAATACACTAATACAAGCACAATAAGATTCAATTGGTAGAACTGTTAATTGATCACACTAAACAGTGCTTTTACCAGCAGAGCCAGCACATACATCCAGACTGTAAAATAACTAACCCTTATGATAGCTGCTAAGCCATGGACATTGACATTAATGCAGACAGAATTTATGTATACACATAGATTAGTAGGAGTGATTTATTCAGTAGATGTGCAGCAACACACCACGTATTAAGCAAAATTTTCTTCTTCCAGGGTTAAAGAAATAAAGCAAGCACACATCATTACATCTTCTGGTTACATTTCCATTACAACGCTGATTCTTTCAATTTCATCAAGTGTGACTGTATCAAAACCAGTAACCCTGATGAAAACACATTTTCCAGTACATGATCCACTGCTGGCCTGAAGAACATGAAAACAGAGTAGGCACCCCCTCCTTTGGTTACTTGCTCCAAAAGGCTGTTCAGCCCTACTGATAATTCACATGGGTTGTCTTCAGCTTGGGAACATCTATTTTGGTGCTCAGACACAGCTTTTTGTTACAGTTTCTTCTGTATGTTAAAAAGCCCTTCAGAATCGCTAGTTTTTTAGAGAGTACTGATATCAGTAACTCATTTTATAGTGTAATCAAGCGTCTCTTCAAACAAGTTAGCAATGTAATGCTGTTAAGAAATGAAAGAAAAAAATGCAAGTTTGGAACAGCCTAGTACTGGTACCAGGCTGACACATTCATTGACAACAGAATAACACATTCATTTTTTATCACACATACAAAACCAAGTACCTACTAACCCTAACAACAGAATTATCAAACATCCTTATTAGGATTTGACTAGAGCAGCACCACAAGTTCATCTGAAGCAACCTGTCCATGATGAACACTGATAGACCCTCAGAATTGCCATTTCTGTTAGAATGGACCCTCATTCTGTCAGCGTGTCTCTGACAGCTTGTAACACAACAAACTTGGCATGTTTATTTGTTCAAGTGTATCTTGCAATTCAGATAATGTTCTCTGCTGTTTCACTCTCCCCAATACTGTTACTCCCATCTCTGTGTATCATGGCACAACCTCATTCAGCAGTAGTTTTAATTAATCTGCAGCAGGTGCTTGTGTAGCCTTGGAGACTGCTAAGAGGCCCCCCACAAGAAACATATTTGATGACTACCCACAACTACTGAAAAGTGTCAATTATTCAACATGTCAATTACTAATAATGCTCTGATGACATCGTATGATCTCATGTTTAAGTTAGAATTTATGACATATTAAGTGGAAATTCAGCACAATATTCAGAACACCACAGTAACAGTTGCAGGGCAATGACAATATAGTGTCTTCACAGTTACATCCACCCGACACATAAATCACCAAGAAACGAAGTCAGAATTTTCAGAGTAAGCCCTATTTTTAATACAACAACATCAACAGCATTCTTATCTTTTAGTGTTAATTAACTCAGACTTGTGCCTGTTATTTTCTGGCAACTGACTGAGGCTGTGGAAACACCCAGTAGGATGGACACAGTGGTTTCTTCTCCAGCTGTTTTTCGTATGCTCTTTGTTACACCTGCAGAAGGGCCACACATACAGGACTCTGGCACTATCCCAGCGATGACACTGTGCAAATTTAGGTGTTAACATTAACTGAAAAAGGTGTGAGGCACAGTTGCTCCAGCTCACTGAATTTCAGAAGCAGAGCAGGCAGGACAGTGACACAGATGCCCACGGTACAGTTTAAGCTCCATTTAATACTGACAATAAACAATAGCAGAACAAACATATCGATTTTCTGAGAGAAATCATGCTTTCTATCATTAAAAATAGTAGAAATTTAAAGAGACATCTATTCATAGCCAGGTTAGTTCCAACCTGCTGCAATAGTATTGCTGCTGCAATATTCCAAATGCCTTCAAACACACTGCTTAGGGAGACTTTCATATAAATAGATCCATTTAATTTGAATCCTTGAGTCAGTTCAAATTTACAATAGTTCATTTAGAAAGACTAGGCAGTAGCACACATTCCATTTCTGTTCCAAGTATAATTGGTAAAACATGTCTCCTTCCATAAAGTAAAAATTCCTTCAAAGAAATAAACATAACCCTATCATGACATCCAGAGTTAGAAAAGCTACCTTCATAAAATAACCTTCAGCCCTCTTAAAACTGAACTTGAAACAACAATAACCAAATGATTGTAGTTTATTTGTTAAATGACAATTTGCCAACATCCACTGAAAAACAGTTACTGTGTCTATGCATATTAACTGTGTCCCAGTTTTAAGGATAAGAACAAAAAGTAGATTCATATTACATAAACAAGGTCTCTGGCAAACTATTCTATCACTTTTACTGCTGGAAATATAATCTGGCCACCACACAGGGTACAAGAGATGAACTTAAGGCTGCTGAGGATCAGGGAGAAATGAGACAAGCAGCCTGTCAGTTGACGATTGTGAACAATATAAATCACATCTGCAGGGAAAAATGTGTCTACTGATAAAAACATTCATCTAAAATCAAAGTATAAATCAAAGCTGGCTCGCTCAAATCCCTAGAAATTACTATACTCTATGCAATAAGCACCTGGAATACCTTTGCTTTCACTGCAGTGGTCAGATCACAGCTAGCTCTTTTAATTCTGAGGATGACTGACAGTTTGAAGGGAAACCAAACCATCATCAGAGTGCCAAGCTCTTCTGTCAAGTGAAGAATTAGTTACAGAAAGAAAAAAGAAATCTGAAAATGTTCTGCTGACTCAGAGGATTTTAAAATTCTGTGATCAAACTCCAGGAAATACACACTACGTACATACACGGGCTATTATAAAACCAGAAGATGCTGGTCCACAGGTAAACTGAGTCAAGGTCAAGAACAGACTAATTGTTAAGAAGAGCCCTCCACATGAAAGGTCTTTCTTATTCTACAAGTCTGTCCCCAACAACATCCAGTATTGGATAATTAGGGAAACAACAGAGGAATAAAGCAAGCATAGGGTCATACTATTCACTAAAGTGAAGCTCACAAGCTGGCAACAGCATCTTCTTTAGTCTGAAGAAAAGAAGGCTGAGGGGAGACCTTATCACTGTCTGCAACTACTTGAACAGCAGTTGTAGAGAGATGCGGGTTGGTCTCCTCTCACAGTGACAAGGGACAGGACAAGAACAAATGGCCTCACGTTGCTCCAAGGGAAGTTTAGGTTGGATATGAGGAAAATTTCTTCCTGGAAAGGGGCATCAGGCCTTGGAACAGGCTGCCCATCTCTGGGCATGTTCGAAAGTTGTGTAGATCTGGAGCTTAGGGACAGGGTTTAGGGGTGGGTTTGGGACATCTGGGTTAATGGTTGGACTTCATGAGCTCACACATCTTTTCCAACCTAAATGATTCTGCACTACTGAATCCAAGAAAATGTTCAGCCTGTTATGCTGATATAGTTCTAACTAGCCATTGACAGAGTTACTACTAGAAAGTGAACTTAAAGTGATTTACAGCATATGTATGCACCACACAAATATATATATACATTGCACAGCGTAATTTAAGAATTAACAATTAAAACTCATTAATTGGAATTCTTCAAGGCATAACATTATAACTGCACTTTTACCTCCACTATCCCAATAACAATGTTACATAGTTAAATTGTAGATCTCCAGTCAGTTCAGTATTTTTGAACCTCCAGCAATACTGATGAACATTTTCATAGCTGCAGCTGAATACAATAATGTTGCTACAGAACCCTGTGCAGGGCATCCCTCTGACAATGGCAGAGAAGTGACTGTCATGCCTTTGAGCAGAAATAGACTACTTATAATTGATTCATTATCCGAATTTGTATTGCTGGTCTACTTTCAAAACATCCACAGAGAGATTTGGAGGCTCATTTAATAGCTTCTTGCAAAGTATTACTCCGTTATCAAGTTAACATTTTTTAAAACCTGCAATCCACCCTTTTTCTTGTTACAGCCACAGAGAGAATCTGCTTCTTGTCCCCATGTTCCGGTACTTTTCAAGAAATGAAGCAGATCATCATCCTTTTCATCTGCCTACTTTTCAATTGTTCTCTTATTCCAGCCCCACCTCAGTAACAACATTAGAAATTAAAAGAAGGATTTTAAATCTTCCCTTGAGTCCTCTTGAGCAATAGTTGCTAAATAATTAAGGGTACTTTGACATATCACAGCATTTGAGAACTGTGGAACACTGTAATGGTTTCGGGAGAGGGTCTAAATCAGTTTGGGTTGGAGGCTGTAATTCAAGCACAGCAACCAGCTCTGACCTAGAGTTCAACAGGCATTGAAGCAACTTTGCTAAACAGACAACAGTTTATTGAACCCACCATCAATATGAAAAGGAAAAATCCCCAAATAAGTAAGAGAATCAAAAAGGTAAAGCAGAAACTACCACAGTGCCTTTACACACACTCTGAGAGAAATGTGAGACAGTTAATGCATCAAGTGTTGGCCTTAGATGAGAGGTCTAGGGTAAGAGAGTGTACACCAAGACTCACAACCACAAAAGCCATCTCACACACACACTTGCACCCCACTTTCCAGAAGAGAAAGGGTGTGTGTGGCAGGAATACAGCCCAAAATATACACTTGGTGCTTGTGGAAAAGTTCCTTTTTTCCTGATCCTCTTGCATCTTCAAAGGCATTTAGACCATAGTGTTGCTTTGGAGGAGTTGCCCATACTCTGGCCCACTGCCAAGGTCAGGACTGAGCTGGTGCTGGCTTTTCTGTATCTGAGCCCTCAGCGAGAGCGGGGATGGCTGCAGGTTTACCCCCACAGAAAGGGGTTTGCTGTTATGGAGAACAGCTTGTCTCTTTGGCCTCTGTGTTCGAGCTCCCATGCAAAAGAGGGCTGTGGCTACCCTCGCAGCATAGCTGCAGCCGAGCTGATACTTCTTTTGCCTTCTATCCTTCGGTGACAGGGGGTTGAGAGCCACTGCTTGCTCCCCCTGACCCTTGGGGAGGGGTTTGGGGGGGAGCTCTCTCTCTCTCCTAGAGATGAGCTCCTGTCTCCTGTCTCTCAAGACGTGTCACAGCAGAAGCAGGAGAAAGGTCAAAATGGCAAAGAAGAAGCAGGAAGTACCTTCCCTTTATGGACTCTGTCCACCAATCACCTGTAGAGTCCAAACACGGATGCAGGAAATCTGCTAGGAAAGCTACCTCCAGCTTCAAAATAAAATGCTTTTTCGGCATATAAAGCACCACAACTACTATTTGAAAATTTGGTAATTTTCAAACCAGAACAAACACGGAGAGACATTCTGTCAGATGACAGACCAACTGACAGGATGAGGAGAATGAAAAGACAGCAGTGCTAACAGGCAAACTTAACAAACTAAGCCACCTTCAGGTCTTCCACCTTTCCTTACAGAGAATAGACACATGCTACTCTCTTAAAAAGTACCCTCAACTATACTGTAAGGAGATTTAACAAATCCAATAGTTGTAACTCCCAAATGAGTGGTGGAAATTAAGTATGGAGAGATACCAAGTATTTGATGAAAAGCACCAAACAAAGAATTAACAATTTTACCTTGTTGAATTTAGACCTAAGACATGCCAAAGCAGTAGCAGTATCTTATACAAAAGCTTATTTATTCCTCTTGCTCCCACATGCCATAAGCAATCTTCAATTACTCTAACTGCACAATCCCCTCCTGTGCTAACTCACATCAGAGTGAAACCACCCTTGTACAACAGTAAGTGTGGTTTTACAATCACTTGCATGATTAGTAATTGCTAAGGAAAGCAAATACATGAAACATTGCTCTGATAAGGAAAGTCAAACAGCTGTTTGTTCTTTTGCTTGAAAGGAAGAAAAATGAAAGCAGTGTAGTGTTCACTTCTTGGCTCCCCTTAACTGCCCAAAAAGCAGGATTATACTGCATTGACAGAAGTTCCTAGAGAAAGGAAGGAAGCGATCAGTGGGTTGGGACATTTTCAGCATAAAGGATGGGGCAAACAGGGACAAAATGTACTGTTGGGTGAGCAGGAGTTGTATTATGCCTGTGAGGAGTTTCTGCTAATAAGATTGGCTGTTAGTTGGGGGGGGATTTGCATAACTTGAAGATGACAACGAAAGGCCTGGGAAAAAGCTTCAAACGGATTGGTGAGCTCACATGTATTAACTCATGACAGGTTTAATTACTGCAGGGTTGCGAGGCAAAAATCACAACTGTGTCTCAGTTTATGACTGTAGGTGAAGCATGAACAGATGTACAATGACAAAGTGCCGGTAGTCTGGAGAGAGACAGCAGATCAATCTTACATTTGAATTGGCAAATGAAAATAAAGAACAAAGTGGTTTTTTTTAAAAAATCTTTAACAATGCATAGGAGATTTGTTTTCTGGTACACTCACAGCAACACATTAAGGCACCAATCCCTTTTAGCAAAAACCTTGGAGCCTGTACCTTTCCCTTGCTTTAAAGGTTCAGTAGCTATTTCTCCTAGAAACAAATGCCTCCCTCACTCTCTCCATTCCAATTTGTCACTACAAGAGAAAAGGGACACACCTGTTCCTTCACTTTTCTTATTTTCATTGGTACTTCATATTTCTAGAGAAAAACTGAAAAAGAGATCCCAGCTTTTTTACAAACACCTCAGTCCTTCTCTAGATGCTGTACCTGAGTTTTCAGCATCTAGCATTTGATGAATCCCTTCTAAGAATAGAGGTTATTTTAGAAATATGTGTGTCCCATGATACATGTTCCAGGGTCACATGGCAGCAGAGGTGATCATATGATAACTTGTATTTTAGTTCCTGATCTTGTGATAACGCAGTTACAACAGCTAGCAGGAATATGCTACATACAAAGACTCCCTCTAGCTAGCACAGTTCACTTTCCTTGGTCTACTTATCATTTCAGAAATGGTGATAAGCAGGATATTATTTAATTTCTGACACATAGAAACATTTCTTCTATTCTCTTCTTTTAATGAATGCTAATATGCCTGACAGTCATTCTAGAATAAAACGTGACTTGGCATATGAATATCACAAGTATTTAAAAGCATTACTGTAAAAGCACCAGCTTTTGGTCCCAGATCCATTTCAGGAATAAAATCTTGGTACTACTTTAAGCCCTGGCCATCTAAAGTGTACATCAGGATGAGCTAGTCCTCCACGACAACAGAAACCTTGCATACATGCTACAATCTGCTGTATACACCCCATTTCAGGCAGTGCACTTCACCAGTGCAGCATTCTTTCTCTCACTGCCTTTATGAGCTCTACAAGGACAGTATGTTGACCAAGAGAATGGAATTCCATGAAGAATTACAGGAACATGACCAACCTATTATCTTAAAGCTGCAAAAGAAGGTGGTTGTTTTAAGCATCTCTCACGCATAAATTGGAAGAGAAACACAATGAAAGTGACCCCTGGGATTTGGGTGGAATGGGAAGGTAAATTTGCTACACTCTCTAAATTTTACCATTTGGACAAGCTCTTGTTTGTATGAATTCACTTGGGACATTTTCTCTGCACCAGAGAGAACTTTAACTGAACCAGCACAGCAGAAGTTTTAAAGCCCCAGTGTAGCAGTACTAGTTGGCTTTTCAGGAAAGCAACTATTGCCTGTGCGGTGGCAGAGAGAGAAGCCCAACTGTACTAGTCTTGCTTTCCACCTGTACCGCATCCTAACAACAACAATACCAGGCTTCTGATTCTTGCTTATACAACTTCATGTAAGTTTAAGGAAAACACAGAACTTCATCTGCTTTCCATTTGCCAAACATGTCAAACATCCTTTTCATGTTAGTCAACTGCAGAAATATGACAATGTTCAGTGCTTCAAATGGTCACTAAAGGACACCGTCAGATCCTGATGGTGTTTTGAGAACACCCTGTAGAAACTTTCTAAGAAGCAAACGAGTTTCCTATCGGTGCTTCTGAATTTACATTTTAACCAGATGGTCTCTCATTTATGAAGAAGCATGTGTGTGTATAGCAACATTTCCGTCATTTCCCATTGTCATAAATACTGTTCCTCTGAAAAAACGAATTGAGCAGTAAGAGAAAGGATTTCTAATCAAGTACAATTTGTACCACAAGTACAACAGTTCACAACACCTAAAAAAAGTATGTGAAGAAATGCAGAAGTAAAGCAACAATGAAATGGTCAATAATTAGGTCTCCTCCAAAGAGCTCAAGTCCCTTGTAAATACTGCTTTTTGGGGCAAGATCACAAATGCTTTTAATTCTGCTTTCACTGTTGTGAAAATGTGTCTGAATGCCTCTGTATGCTAAAATGCAAAACTTTAGCTTTAAACATTTAAATTAAATCTAAAAGTTTAGAAATGCATAACTTTAGAGATAGTTAAGCAAATTGCTTGCAGTTCATTTCAGACTGTCCTCTGTGAAAAGCTTTTCATTTTCTGTTAGCACATTTACCTTCTAGATTTGCTAATTCTTGGTCATCCTCTTGGAAAAAAATCCAGCATCCTTACAGATGCTGTAAGACTGATCTAATAATAAAGTCTCCCAATACTGTGCAGAATGAGTTTTCAGTTCATAGTTTAAGTGCGAGAGTAAGTCAAAGCCTATGTAACACTGTATCTAAAGAACTCAATTTCCATGCATTACATAAACCAACAGCATGTAGTAGATCCCTCTGCACCACAATGTTTGATCAATCCATCTCTGGAACCTCTGAGACAGATTATCTCTGCTGAACTTTCAGTTTGCATATTGTCTGAACAATGATTCACAGACTATTTACAATCTTCCTTTTCAGGCAAATGTTCACGGTGGGTGTTTTGTTTTCTCCTGTTTCACTTTCTTTTGTGGGGGAGGGATGGGAGTTCTCTTATCAGCTGCCTTATCCAGCAGATCTGCAATCACTCTGGTTTCAAACCCAAGTGACAAACAGTACAGAGCTTGGGTGTGCAGACTGGATTTTATACAGACATCTCGAAGAGAACACAAATCTGTGAGGGAAATGAATCTGGTTCTGAGAAATTGGCTCCAAGCAACACAGTTTGCTCCCCAGCAAATCAAGCTTAGGGCTCATGAATTATTAAGTTCCCACATTGGCTGGAAGCCCTGGGGGAGAATTACAGAACTTACAGTAAGACTGGTGCTGCAAAACCTGGGTTTCCATAGAAACAGAAAATAGTGAAAATAACTACCTGTCATTTCTCTCTACCACATTAAATGAAAAACAACCACAAGGTTAAAAACATTATTAAAGCCTGCAGGAGAAATGCAGCTAAGCACCAATTACATTCTCCTTGGCTCCTCAATGAGGCTGCCACACTGGAACTTTTGACACTGTCACTAGAACTTTTTTGCTCTTTACATCATGAAAGGTACATATTTGTGCTCCTGAAAGGAATCTTTCAGGAACCTAGAAAAAGGTTCTATTTCCCCCCAAATTTTTTTTGTAGTACAGTGTGATTCCTTAGTGCCTGTCTGTCACTGAATAAAAGGAGAGCCAGGCTGACTCTGCCAGAAGGAACGTGTGAAATGCTTTCATCATTATGGCAGAAAAGATTTCTGACTTTGGATTGCATGTATTTCACAGAATAGGTGCTTTATCACCACCTCTAACCTGGAAGAAGCTAATTGTTCTGAGGTCTAATACAGCACTTGTCTCATTTTAATTCTTGTTATACAAACCTCACTTGGCTTTGCATACGATGCTGAATTCTGCCTTAAAAAGAGCATGTTCATCACACTGGGCCTTTCTACAGACAGACAACTACCTGTAATTGCTGCCTCTGAGCTATGTAGATCGTCTAAATATTATAACAATGTATATTTGCACCATCAGTCGAGACAGCAAATTCTCTTTTAGCTCTATGTGTCTATGACACGGTTCTGTTCCTTATGAGCAGGAAACGGGAAAAACTTCAGATACTGACAACTACTTCATTTCTTCCTGCCCACAGTTAGAAACATATGCAGTGGACTCCAGATACCCATGTATTTTGTGTGTAAACTACAGCATGTTTCTCAGTGTGTGCTTATTGGAAGCTGTTTTGAGGGAAGTTCATCTTGAACAGGATCTAGAACTGATACCCTCCTTGTTACTGTTATTATGTTATGGATTATCTATTGCACTGAAGTCAGAAAAATATTTTCCTTGAAACATTAAGAACATGATAAAGTAACATATAGGAGAAAGTGATGGAGGATTAACTATCCCCAAAAATCAAATTGCTAGAAAAGAGATAAAAATTAAAAATACCTTTTTTTCATGATTAAGCAGAGAAAATCCCTCATTAATTGGTAAAGCTTATCCCTAAGAAAATTCTCTCAATATTAAAGACATAATTCTGGATGGTACAAAGCTATTCTTTCTCAGTAGACACATGATTATACTTACAGTGAATGAGATAACTTGTATTTTAAAATACCTATGAGAAGGCTCATTAAAAACTTACCAGTTGGATGCAATTGCACAATAAAAGTACAACGTAATTTTCTGCTTCCTAACATAGCAATTGGCAATAATAGAACATGATTGTATTTTAAAACAATTAACAGTGTATCAATGCCCACCCATCCTCACAGCACTCCCAGAGCTATTTCATGAAGAAAAAAGTGATGTAGGAAAAGGGATCTCAAGGTCTGTTCTATACTCCTACAGAGAATGCAGTCAGGCTCTTTTTTGCACAGGTTGTAATTTGATCTTTCCGCATTAACTACCTTAATTTCTTTTTCAGCTATTCAACTTCATCTATATTAATCTAACCAGCAATCCTGTCTTCCCTTGTTCCAACCTTACTAATGCCCATGTTCCTGTGTACTCTCTACTTGTCTGTCTCCCTCCAACTCCATTGCTATTCTCAGCAGCTCAACCTCCCTCTACCCAAGCATCATCTAATTTCTGGAACACACAGTTTGCACAGCTCTGGTTTGCAGCTTGTGGGGTTGCTGCACTAAGCCTGCTGATTCTATACATCAGGACTCAAATCCCTACTCAGCTACAACTTGTGGAAAATTTGCTACTGCTGTTTCGGAAGTTTGCTTAGTGTTCAAAATTGCAGTTCCAGACGATTATAATTGTCGACGTTAGGAAGTGTTACAAGAAAAATATTCAAGAAGACATGTAAACGCAATGTGATTTTAGCTGCACTGTTATCACTATCATTTTATGCACAGCTGATACACATCCCTATTGACAGTTTAAAAATCAAGAAAACATGATGGTAAGAACCATGGAGCTAACTGTCATCAACAAATACACACAGAGATTAAGAATTCCTGTCAAATTTGTCAAGGTTACCTTCAGCAACTTGATATAAAGACTTGCATTCTGACATGTGAATTAGGAATACTGTGTCAGAGAAAACTCCTACTGCAGAAAAAGTGAAAATCAATTCTGAAAAATTCAGCATATTTAAATCTGGTGTCTCAAAGCAACAAATTTTAATCTAATCTAGCTAATGAGTCAGAAACATTTTCTTATTACAGCCCTCACCTCCCCAAGTCAGTATGGTGACCTCTATAAATTCACCAGCATCTAGGAGAAGTAATGGAAGTGAGTACCAACTTGAGAAAACTAAACTCCCCACACACATCAAACCAAACCAATTTGATCATGTCATGGAAGTTTACCTTTTTATGAGGCCAAGGAGATGACACATTTAAAATAACAATCATGTTGGCCTCTAATATCTAGACCATCTTTAATATCTTAACCTTGCATACATCTGTCTGCTAATTTTTATCAAGTAAGAAAAACCTGTTTGCAAAGTATCTCAATATCATGAGTCACAAATGGGAAATCATTATCCATGTTACCTCTGCAGTTACCCCCCACCGCAGAGAACTGCAGAGCAGCACTAACAACGAAACACTGCCACTTAAAATATTTTGATTCAGCCTTGGAAAAAGAAAGGTGCATGATTTTAAGCTAAACCAGCTAAATCCAACCCAACATTTTAACAGCACTTTCTTTAGTTTTTAATTATGTTTCTAAACCATATTTTTCTCCTGAGAGCTGCTTTGTCAGTGGCGCTAAACTATTAAGACAGAAAATGTGAGACAATACTATCCTACTCATCTTCTCCCCAACATCCACCCACAAATTCAGTACATTTCCAGAAAGTACATCTTTCCATAAGACCTGTTAACAACAGCATTAAAGACTAAGGTTATGTTTTCTCTCTTTTTGCCTATAATTTTTTGAATACAGAAATAGATGTTTCAAGATTACCAAGTCTGTAGCACAGTACTGAAAACCAGCAGCTGGATAGAAGATATGCTTCTGCATTTCTAGTATTTTTAAATCACGGTGGGTCTCCATTTTGCCCCATTTCTGCATGTGTTTCACCTAGCCGACTGCTGAGAAAGAATGCATTACAATTTTATCCTTCACCGAGAAGGAAACGAATGAATAGGCATCTCACCCAAACACAACGAGCCTTTATAAGATGCTAGATGTTAACCTTATTAATACTGCCATATTCTCTGAGGTAAGACTCAAAGAAGGAAGAGAAAAGAATGAGGCAAAATGCTTTATGAACTTCAAAAGATTTATTTTTATTTTTAAAGGATCTAAGAGTTTCTCTGTAATTTACCTAACCAATAAATGTTGACTTGCATTAGAAAAACAACAAAGAGATTCTATATTAATCACTAAAGGATAAAATTTTGCTTCAGAGTGTACACATACTTCTCCACCATGTTTCATTGCCATGGGCAAAAAAAGAACAGAGTGAAATCTGGAGTTCAAAGGCAGAATCTCTGGGAGAAAAAATATTCTGCCAACATACCTTTCCCTAGCTGAAATCTCTACTCAAGATCAGCTTCCATTATGATGCTGCTAGGGATCTACTAGCTGATGCAATATGTTAGAGAAGACTCCTAGCTAACAGATTAAGAGCAGATGGGATTGTTACAATGATTTGACCTTGTCTAGTGTAGTATAAAGACCATACACTATTTATATAAATATGCACCTTTAGGCTTATTTGCTTAAGGGGAGAGAGGCCAAGACAGATCCTGTAGTTTATTATTCCTTTTTTTGTATTATTCCATACATTCTCAGTGTTTTTTGTATGAGTGTTTGCTGTCTTTTTCGTTGCATCAAGGTGCAAATGATTTATGCTTATGATACCAATCAGGACATCAACCTACAGTGTACAAGAATGAAGTAAACCCTAGTAGTAGATAGGATTTTGATGCAAAACTCTGGACAATCATCTTACATTACATCCCACTATTACTGAGCCTTTCCTACATACCTCTCTCACTGCAGTGCTTCACATTGTCACAAACTGAGTCTATAAGCTATTTTATTTCAATTAGTCTTTTTTTCTCAAATAAAACTTCCCCCAAATGAATAGTAATATTTTTCCAAATGATAATCAGAGGAAGAACCAATTTCACGCAAATAATAAAGATCTGAAGAAAAAAATAATTGAAGGATGGACGGATGTCTGCTAAAAGAAATTGAAGGAATGGTTTGAGAGAAGCAAAACCAGAAAAGCTGAAAAGCTAAAAGCTTAGATCACCATTTGTTTAGATCCTGGAGCAGCAGATTTATAAAGGATCTTAAAACCTGACCATCATCATCTATGATCCCCAGGCATTCTCCATGCATTTTGAGTCTGAAGATTCCAACTGGGAAGTACTCAGCAGAGGTTCTGCATTTTTATGGTGCATGGTGCATTTCTTTTTCTTTCTAACTCCTTCCCCCAGCTTTGACAGTGTTCCTAAGTTCCCACAGACCTGCCTGGACACAACCAAACTCTCAAACAGTATCATAGATACACAGAACATAGGATCCACATGACATGACATCTATGTGATTCATCTGTCCCTCACATGAGGAACAGACATCCGTCCTCACCAACACTCAAAAATCACCTGGTTTTTCCAGTCCTAGATCCATTCATTCTTCTTCTAGGTATCAATTACATGATTACAAACCAAGCAACTTTTATTTGATAAGCATCCCTCCGATTGTATTTCAGGAGAAGATACACCCATCTTGTATTGCCTTCTCCATAATATTAGAAAAAACCCAAGACACAGCAAGTAGAAAATAATTAAACGAACCAGCGAGAATCGGTGCTATTGTGATGTTACTTGTTCCTTCTTATTTACAGAGTATAGTCTTTATTACAACAAATCCAGTTTTGCTGGTGATACAGACAAGCTGCCAGACCAGCCACAGACATCTGAATCCAAATTCTTAAATCTTTAGAAGAACTGTCCTACACAAAGTCAGATAACAATAGAGGCTTTGAAGACTTCTTGATAATTGTTGCAGGATTCAGAGCATCCCATGGATTCATAACAGGAAAATAAATGTGCAAGACAACCTAACAAACCTGAACTTGCCTTTTAATGTGGTAAAAGAATGAGGCCAACTGCATCCTGGGCTGCATCAAAAGAAACATAGGGAGTAGATCAAGAGAGGTGATTCTGCTTTTGTACTCTATCCCAGTGAGACCATACCTGGAGACCTGCATCCAGCTCTAGAGCTCCAACACGAGAAGAACCAGGATCTGTTGGAGCAAGTCCAGAGGACAGCTATGAAAATGATCATAGGGGTGGAGCACCTCTCTTATGAGGACAGGCTGAGAGAGTTGGGATCGTTTAGCTCGAAGAGGAGAACGCTCTGGGGGGCCCTTATAGATTTCCAATACTTTAAAGGGGCCTGTAAGAAGGCTGGGGAAGAACTATGCAATAGGGCAGTGAACTACAGGACAAGGGGTAATGGTTTTAGGTTGAAAATGGGTAGATTTAGGTTAGACATCAGGAAAAAGTTCTTCATCTGAGGGTGGTAGATCCCTGGAACAGGCTGTCAAAGTGGTTGAAGTACCAGNCGTTTAGCTCGAAGAGGAGAACGCTCTGGGGGGCCCTTATAGATTTCCAATACTTTAAAGGGGCCTGTAAGAAGGCTGGGGAAGAACTATGCAATAGGGCAGTGAACTACAGGACAAGGGGTAATGGTTTTAGGTTGAAAATGGGTAGATTTAGGTTAGACATCAGGAAAAAGTTCTTCATCTGAGGGTGGTAGATCCCTGGAACAGGCTGTCAAAGTGGTTGAAGCACCAGCCCTAGAAACATTCAAGGTCAGGCTTGATGGGGCTCTGGGAAACCTGGTGTAATGGGTTAGAGTGAGGGTCTAAATTGGTTTGGGTTGGTGCCTGCAGTTCAGGCACTGCAACCAATCTCAGCAAGAATTCTACAGGCAATGAAGCAACTTTGCTAAAAAGGAAAGAATCTATTGAACCCATCACCAAGAAGAAAAGGAAAAATTCCCAGATAAGTAGAAGAATCAAAAAGGTAAAACAGAAACTGTATCACAGTGCCGTGACACACACTCTGAGAAAGATGGGAGACAGTTAACATATTAGTTTTTTGCTTTAGATGACAGCCTTAGAAAAAGAGTATACAGTAACACTCTAACCAGAGGGGGAATTCAGACATCCCCTCTACCAGTAGAACTCAGTAGGGCTCCCAGGGGCTTCTTATGTTGTGAAGCTTGTGGAAAAGTCCCTTTTCTGGTCCTCTTGCAGACATCAACCCTCCCTTGGCTCGGGGGCTCTTTTTTGAGACTATAGCAGAGTCAAATGTAGAGGATATAACAGAATCCAAGACACTCTGTTTGCCAAAGGTTTAGGAGATCAATACTTATGATATCTCTCTCTCTCTCTCTCTCATCAGAGGCTTCTCTCAGTGGCAGAGAATACAGCATCTTTGTCAGTCTTTGGTGGAGACAAAGGCAACATGGCACTGGTCACATGGGGCAATGCATGTTGTGATAAACAGGCTCTCTTCAGGGCCTGCTAAGGGCCTTTTCCTCTCTTTTCTTCTCCCCTGTGGTTAAGGCTCTGAGAGAGAGGGGTTGTTAAGAGCTCACCACTGTCTGGCATCTTCAAAGGCGATCATGTTGAAAGAAGTGGTGTAGGAGCTGCCCATCTCTTCAGCCCACTGCCAGTAGCTAGATGAGCTGGTGCTGGCNCACTGCCAGTAGCCGGATGAGCTGGTGCTGGCCACAGTCCAAGAGTTATGTCCTCTCTGCATTTGAGCTCCCAGGCAAAGCCATGGCTGCTGGGCCAAGGGCTGTGGTTTAGATCCTTGGTAGGGCAGCTAGGTTTCTTCTGTGCTCGATTCTTTGGTGGCAAGTAGGCCAAGAGCCTTTGCTCGCCACCCTCCTCCACAAGGGTGGGTGAAAGGGGCTCTCTTGCAGAGGATCTCTCTGTCTTACAAGACGTACCAGAGAAGAAGGGAAGAAAACAGGAAGTACATTTCCTTTTATAGACTCTGTCCACCAATCTCCTGTAGGGTCAGGTCACTGATCCAGGGGTCTGTTAGGAAAGCTCTATCTAGCTTCAAAATAAAATGCTATTTCGGCATAAAAGCACAAAATTAACACTTGAAAATTTGATGATTTTCAAACTGCAACACCTGGTCTAGTGAGTGATGTCCCCACTTGTTGGCAGCAGGGTTGGACTAGGTGACCTTTGGAGGTCCCTTCCAACCCTATCATTCTATGATTCTATAAATACAGATTCCATATTGACCTTTAGAGGGCAGACTTGCCACTACCATACTCCATATACCACAAAACTTTCCTCTGCTGGTGGAAGACATTTCCTCCCAGTTCCTCTGTTTGCATAGCTTCACTGGATACTCTATTCCCCCTGCACACCTACTAACAAAGTGATGAGGACCCACAGCCACTAGAAACACCTGCCAGATTTTTCTGTGAGGCAAGGTTGGATTCTGATCTCTACTGAACCTTTTTAACCTAAATAGTATTTATGGATTAAATACAATGCTTAAAAATACCTGTGGTACTCCGCAAAGGTATGATATGGACTCACAGAATGCACCTTTACAATCATACTTAGTATTCCCCATGGCTTTGACAGCGTATCAGTTGGCTTCTACCTTTTTTTGGATAAATTGGACTATTCATTTCCAACAGGAATATCTTTAATTAGAGTAACTGCTGCCTCAATTTTCCTTTTCTCTGCTACCTCCCCAAGGGAAAATCCACAGAATAAAAGTAACTTATTTTTTCCTATTGCATTTCTAATTATATCCTTGCATGTCCAAGCCACATCTCTCAGGTAGCTAATGTGACATATCTGCCCCACTGACTGCATGTCAGAATGGACAATCTTGGTGAACTACAGAATGGTGGAGGTTGGAAGGGATCTCTGAAGATCACTTATTCCAATCCCCCAATGCAATNCAGTTTAGCTAAGAACTTCCTAACCTGGTGCTTCCTAATTTGGTGCTTGTGGAAAAGTTCCTTTTCCCAATCCTTTTGCAGACATCAGCACTCTGTGTCATCTTCAGCCTACTTCTAGCTCCCGTCGGCTCCAGGGCTCCTCTTCAAGGCTATAGCAAAGTCAAACGTGGAGGACACAACAGGGTTCCAGACTCTCTCTGTTTGACAAAAGCTTAGGAGATCAGTAATTGTGATCTCTCTTTCTCTCTCTTAGTAGAGGCTTCTCTCAGTCTCTCTCAGTGGCAGAGTATACAGGATCTTTGCCAGCCTGGTGGGGGAAAGGCCAACATGGCGCTGGTTGCCGGTTAATGGCAAAGAGGCTTTTTGAGGTCTCGTTCAAGGACTTTCCACAGGCCTTATGCAGAACCTTTTTTTCTTCTCCCCTGTCGTCAGGCACCAAGGGAGGTAGAGGGTTAAAAGCTCATCTCTGTCTGACATCTTTGAAGGCGCTTAGACTGTAGTGTGGCCTTGGAGGAGTTACCTTTACTCCAGCCCACTGCCAAGGACAGGAACGAGCTAACGAGTTGGTGCCGGCTTTTCTCTAACTGAGCCCTCAGTGAAAGAGGGGAGGGCTGCAGGTTCACCCCACAGAAGGGGGTTTGCAGTTACAGGAAACTGCTTGTCTCTTTGGCCTCCCTGTGTTCGAGCTCCCATGCAAAAGAGGGCTGCGGCTACCCCCGCAGCAGAGGTACAGCGCTACAAGTTTAAGCTTCTTTTGCGTTCTGCCTTTCAGTGACAGGGGGTTGAGAGCCACTGCTCACCCCTCCCACCCTTGGGGGTTTTGTGTGTGTGTGTTTATCTCTTCTAGAGGAGTTCCCTGTCTCTGAAGACATGCTGAAGCAGAAAAAAGGAGAAAGGATGAAGATGGTACAGAAGACGATGAAGAGAAGATAAAGAAGCAGGAAGTACCCTTCCTTTATGGACTCTGTCCACCAATCACCTAGCAGATGCAGGAGGTCTGCTAGGAAAGCTATCTCCAGCTTCAAAATAAAATGCTTTTTGGCATAAAAGCACCACAATTAGTATTTGAAAATTAGGTAATTTTCAAACCAGAACACCAAGGTTTCAGAACACCAAGAAAAGATGCATGCAGAAAGAAGCAAATAAAAACAAATCCAGGTCATGGTATATCCTCACTGAACAGGATACCAGCTAAAAGATGGTTAAGGCCTTCTCAGAACATGCAATGCATATGTATTTCTAGATTACAAGAAACTTTTAAATCCCTGTGAAGTAACAGAATAACTGTGGTAGAAATAACTATTCTGGTCTTAGATGCAAGCAGAATACAAAATCTTTACATGTTTAAACACAAATCATATAAAGAAAAATTAATACTGAAATTTATCCTTTTTCTTAGTGGGTTTTTCCTGCTCATTTTCAGAAAAAAATTATACAGTGTTTTTGAATGTGTAATTTCTGAAGTTATGCATCACTTTATGCATGTAAAAATAAAACCTATTGTCAAGGCAGCTAAGCCTCACGGCTTTACTCAAATTTAGTTTATTCCTGACCATGGAAATATTGCTGCAAAAACGTGTTTTTTTAAAGTAACAATCTTATTCCTTCCTTCAGAACAGCTAACACTCTTGATCAGTTTTCCCACCAGTTTTCCAGGCCCTTTACAGTAATTATATCTGGTCGGTATCTCCCCACTTTACCCTATCAAGTTTAGTGCTTTGCTTCTGTTGAGGCAAGAGGCACATCTCCATATAACAGAACAGTTGCCTCTGATGCAACTTGTGCTTGACAAATCTACACTGAGTTTTACTTATCATCTCATTAGCTTCTAAATGCTAATAATAAACAGTTTATTTGTTTCAGAACCTTGTATTTGTAATCTGATTGCAGAAAACTGAGGCACACAAGCTACTAAATACTCCAGCTATCTTGCTAACATCTGCTGATGGCTTAGTGTCCCCTTTAATCTGAGATTTCTTCATTTTGTAAAGATATTTTTTGCTGCTAAAAGCATTATAGAATTAATTTTCTTACCCTTGATGTCCTTTCCTAATTGCAATTTTTTTCTACAAGTTTCTGTCTCTTCCCATCTCTGTGCAATTTCATTAAGTTTTCTTTTTTTTCCTGTATTTCCTTTCAGACTCTGTTTCACCAAACAATACTTGCTACGGACTTCCTGTTGCTTCCATAAATTTAATCTTTGTTTCATATAGCAACAGTTTGCCCTTGTGCTCTTCAATAGCGTTAAGGATCAGACAATTTTACTCACAGAATTGAGAGTCAGAGTTGGAAGTGACCTCTACAGATTACCCTGTCCAATCCTCCAACCATTCCCCATTCCCAAGTGCTTTGTCCCACACCCACACAGTAAACAATTTTTTCTTCATCCTGTCCTGTCACTGAGCACAAATGTAAACAGTCCAGCACCATCCTCCTTACACTCATCCTTCATGCATTCATGGGCATGTATGACAGGTCTCCAACTCGACCCTGTACTCCGAGCTCTGTCACTCAACCACCTCACTGTCCACTCATCCTATCTGCACTGTGTAAATTTCAAGTGAAGATGTTATGGGAACCATCATAAAAAACTCTTGCTGAATTCAAGGTAGATTACATCCATTGCACTCCCTCCTCAACTATCCAACCAGATGACACCATAAAAAGCTATCAGAGAATCCATGGTGACCACTCTCAATTACTTTCTGATACATGATTAGAGATGACATCCAGAACAATCACATTTCCAGAGACGGAGATGAGACCAACCAGCCTATAGTTTCCTGGGTCATCCTTCATACCCTTTTTGAATAACAGAATGACGTTAAACATGGTACAGTAAAGTCAGAATTCTGTATTCAAAACCTGTGACTACACCTCAAACTGTATTTCAGGTGCTGCTCCAGTCTTCTGCTGGCTAATGTGTAATTGGTACATGCTATTACTTTGGCTCTTTGAAAACAGTGGGACTTTCACTGATTCTTCACTTAAACTGGCTGGGAAATAACTATTGCACCCAGCAAGTTCAATGATGTTTGTAATTTACTGTATGTCCAAAGCACTAACACTGAAAACCAGTCAACCTCCAGGGGGAACTGTCTGGGAAAGAAATTTATCACCCTCAAAATAATTTCAGAAAAGTCAATTTGTCTTTCTTATTTAGAGTGTGGTGTGAAGAAGCTTTGCTGGGTTTTTACCTTAATGTATTTCCTGAAACATACAGAAGAGGAAAAGGAAGTTAATCTTTTGAAGTGGACATCATTCTAAATTTGTAGCACTGTGTTTATCTGTGTTTTTTAAAAGAAACTTTTGAGTTTTTTTCTAAAACAGAGCTCAAGCTTATTACACATTGCTTCCCCACTGCTCCTTGGGATGTAAGAAAACATAAAAGTAGCACTGTTTTCACCACAGCAGATCACTGGTGCAAAATGTGGAGAGCTAAGTAATAATAACTATATACACGTGTTAACATTATTATCTGTATTTAAATCTGTCTGAACCATGCTTTCTTTTGTAATCTTTGTAACTATTTTATTTCTTTTGTCACTGTCAAAAGCCCTTCTTAAGGCTCTGTGTTTACAAACTAAATCTCCAACCCAAGACAATCTCTTTTTGAAGCAATTTCTGCCATGGATTTTGAAGGCATCAGCAGCTTCTTTCTTCCTCTTCCCTGCAGCTTCTGTCATCTAAATAATTTGTTATTTTACTGCTTTGTAGTATGAATTAATTAATTGTGGCTAATTGTCTCCTGGTTTAATTTGCCATTTGCACCTTTATGTAGTATCAGATTAAGCATTCTTTCCCTATTCTGCAAAATGATCTTTAAGTTGCCTAAGTAAACGGTGGTAGACACGTATGTATAACATGCAATCAAGGCATGAGAAGTTTCTAACACAGATCACTTTTTCAGCTTTAAGCATCATGAACAGCTAAAACTGTTATCAATCTACTCTGAACTTTCTTGGTGAACATTATTCACAAAATAATGTCTTTCTAAAGAAGGAAGAACACTTGGGCTCTTTCCTCAGATTGGAACAAATTTGAATCTAATTTGCTGAAACCGACGACAGCTTTGACCATGGTAAGCAAACAAGGTCTGTGCCAAGCACTATAACATGCCTTAATCAAAACTCAAAAAAATCCCCACAAACATGCTGTGCTTTAGGTAAGACCAAGCTATGCTTACTTTATTTCCAAGACACAATGCATATGCCACAGTACTATCCCTGTGTTCTACTTCCATGTGTACATGTTTTCAAAACATGTTTGTAAGGGAAAAATACAGCACATTTCCTATTTGCTAACATTAGTACCAATTACTTAACCATACTGAGCAGCAGAGTTGTCCAGCCTAGACGTAGGGATGAATATTAATACTTGAGTTTATATTGATAACACCAGTTTGTATTGATAGCTTGTTAATGAAAACAAGCTATGCTGTAACATGCCTGAAACGGATGGAGTGAAGGAGAGTTCCAGAGCTGAATCCAGTACCCAAACACACAGCAGCCCTCTTTCAACAGCAATGTGGTGTGGCTCTGAATTACCACCTTTCTCTTTTCAGTTGTGTGACATTTTTCTCAATTGACTGGCTTTGCTTATATGTTTCTATCCTAGGAAGCTTTTATAGCTGTTTAATACAGTCTTACCTGATCTGTTTGCCTTCTCGAACATCATACAAAGAAAAAAAGACATCTGTGTCTTCTCCAATTGTATTGTAGGTGAAGCTCTTCAGACTGAGGAAGAAGTGATGAGGCACTGGCATACGACAAGCTTCCCCATGACGCTGACGGATTGTATCCACCTGATTAAAAGCCAAGAAAATTATTTTTAGTTCTTCACAACTAAAAGACATGATCCACTTGATGGTTTTAACTGAGACCCTACTGTCCTTTCTCCATCAAGTAAAAGCTTAATTTTTAGAGGTAAGTTAGGCTGCTTTAAAGATACTTGCCACATGAAGTATTCTTTCATTTTTTTCAGCTTTTAATTTGATTAGCTTGAGAAACCAAGTAAATATGACAGAGATGGTTTATATGTTTGTTTACTTGATTAAAAATAAATTTCAAAGTCAATCCATTTTCTCAAATACTGTCTTGTTTCTGGGACTAAAACTGAACTAAAAGATGGAACAGTGATGGTTCTTGATGATGTCCATGCAAAGTTTTGTTAAGAATAATATTTGTTATGTCATTTCTTTCCAGCAGTTCACGTATGGAGAACCAGGCTTTACACACTAATATGCCTGGCACATGTGACAGAAAGAAATTTTGACAAAGGCTGATAACTTAAGCAATCAATAAAGGCAAGTAGCAGAAAGGTTCACATTGTTACTTGTTATATCAAGGCCTAGTTAGAACAGCAAAAATTGAGATGAGAAAACAGTATAATCAGAAATGATTCTTTAATTCAGTAGCCCTTTGTATGCACTGCATGCTGATCTTAACGAACAGCATTTTCTGTTCGTTTCCTACGCTCATTGGTCTTTTCTGAATGCACAGACAGGTCCACGCTAAGAAAAGAAAATATTTTCACACTTTCAACCCAGATTTGTACTCGCTTAGAAAACAGTTTAAAATAACTTTTGTTCCGGATTTTAAATTAAATCCAAGTAAATCTTCATTCTTTAACAGCAGGTACCTGTGGAAGTACAGCTCTCCTGAAAAGATTAGGCTTAGATTCCATGAGCAGAGAATGATTACATTACTACAGAAAAGCTATGTTAAACAGAAACCTACTAAACGACATGTTAGCAGGTGGAAAGACAACTCATATGAGCAGACTGAGGCTTCTAATATCAGTACAAAAATTATTCTTTTGAGAACAGTTAGAGCTATGGAAAAGTAGCCTCACTGGAAACTGAAGAAAGACTTCGGTCAGTTAACTTCTTAGGGGTCTTCTAAGGAAGTGTCCTACAGGAAGGGGCTACTCAAAAAACTCTATATCTTTACACACATTACCAAACACTTAAAGACTACAAAAGTTCAGATGTAGATTGTGCTTACCTGCGATGTGCTCTGCTGGACACTGTGTCTACTTGACAAATGCTGTGGAGATTCAAAAAAGTTTAAACTTTACTATTCTGTAAGTGAGAAATATTTACATCATTTCTGAGCAACGGTAAAATACCAATTTTAAATTATGACTGTTTGAGATTACTACCAACTTTTCATGACCTTCCTTCACAGTATATCATGAATCATGAGACAATTAGCTTTCCCAAACACTTTCCTCAGTTAAACCATTTATTTGCCTAACTAGTTAAATGTAATGTGTTATTTACCCTGGGTTTTAATATAAATGGCTGTCACAAACTGGACAGAATTTCCAGAATTATATCTCTTTCTGAAAAGTCCATCACCCTATCCTGTATAATATATGCCCTGTCTTGCTAAAGGGCATGCTATAGTGTCCAACATGGTTCTCTTGCTGAAGTGGTGCTATACTTCACCACTAATGCTCATTTACCAATACACTGGCTACGGAAAGGGGCATTCATTCACAAACACAAATATCTAGAAAAAAAGATTGACTTAAACTTTTTGCTCTGACTAGAAATTGAAATCCTAATGAATCCTAATTGCAGATCCTTCTGCAATTTCAGCTGGTCAACACCCGTGAAGAGGCACCAGTACAGAGACACATCTCTAAAACGGAGCTCTGAGGATGATCCTGTATTTAAAGCACTTTATATGAGTAGATATTATAATCAGAAAATGGACTGCAAGTCTCACTGTACCAATATAATCTCCAAAGGGGGATTTAAATCCTAATCTAAATTGAAAAGGTTTTAGAGAGCTTTAAATACCATATAATTAATGATTCTGCCTTGTTTGTTCTATGCACATCTTACTATTAGCATTTTAGTATGAAATACCGACACTAACACTATCACATGCTAATTCTCTTCATTCATTGTTATCTTTTTCTATTACAGACTCAACATCTTATTCTGACCAAACACATTCTGCAGCCGGACCATTAGAATCTGCTATGCAACTTCAGAAGAGGGGAAAGTAAGATAGTCCATACATTCAACAGTACTTTTCCCAAACTACGACACTTTCTTTTACACACAAAAAAAGGTAGATTTTTTACCACAAAAGTGGAAATTATCTTCATGAGGCTAAACCAAATTACATATTTCTATATCTGTTTATATCTGCTTACTTTCACAGTTGTAAAAACATCCTCTTCCATGCTACCAGCACAAGAAATAATGATCTCCAGCTCCATGGTCTAACTACTGCACTGATTTTTCAATGTTAAATTCTCCAAGTTTAGGTGGCTGAGAGGCCTATTTCATCTTTTTGTCACTTGCACCAGAATGAGTTGGCATAGAAAAGACCAGTTATTTAACCTGCTCAAGGCAGCCTGGCTTCTTTTGACTAAAATTCATCTCTAATCTCAGTGAGTAAGTGTGAGATAAACTCAAGCAACACAAATGTGAGAGGCCCAAGGAGCTGCCGTTTCCTCCACAAGCACAGCTGCATGCAGAGAGCACCTTCAGAGCAAACCTGGAACAGTACATGGCCAAAAAATCAGGTTTTTAATTTTTCACAATCAGAACACTAGATCTTGTGAAGTCTCTGCTTTTATGCTTCAGGATGATGCTATTACAGCACAGCCAGATTCAGCCTGAGTGATTTTGCCCCAGACTAGGGAAAGCACTCAGCTTGTATGTACTCTCTTGGAAACCATTTCTGAGTACAAGAAATGGCGATTGGATTTACCAAGGATAAATCATTCTTCATCAACCTAATTGGCCTCCAGGGTAAAATGAGATGATCTATGAGATGATCTGTAGATGATAGAAGACTAGTGGCTGTTGTCTGTCTTGAATTCAGCAACGCCTTGACCAGTGTTCTGCAGCATCCTTGTACACAAGTTGTGAAGTTATCCCTGAACGGGTAGACTAACTGTATTGGTAAAAACCCCAGCAAACAGTTGGATTGATGGCATGTATTCATCAGAGGCCTATCATTAGACTGATGCAATCTAAAAAATTCACAGGTAATCCTAAACTGGGGGCATGAGTATTCAATGAGGAGGCCTCCATTCAGCAAGATCCCAGTAAATCTTAAGAACTGGTTAAAAGGAACCCTATGAATTACATGAAGGACAAATACAAGCCTTGCATCTGGGACAGTCTAATCCTTCTATGGTACAGACTGGGAATTGACTGGCAAAGATCGGATAGATAGCAAGACAAGCGTAAGTCAGGAGCGCCCTCTGACAGCAAGAAGGTTCAAAAATTTACTGTTTCTAGTAACAGGAACATAGCCAAGGGATTAACATTTATTCTTTTTTTTAATCAGCATGCAGTAAGCTACAGCTGAAACACTGCATCCCATTCAGAATGCATAAGGACCAGCAAGGCAGCTGGGTGCTGAAGCGCATGCTGTGTGAGAGGAGATGGACGGAATNCCTTGCATCTGGGACAGTCTAATCCTTCTATGGTACAGACTGGGAATTGACTGGCAAAGATCTGATAGATAGCAAGACAAGCGTAAGTCAGGAGCGCCCTCTGACAGCAAGAAGGTTCAAAAATTTACTGTTTCTAGTAACAGGAACATAGCCAAGGGATTAACATTTATTCTTTTTTTTAATCAGCATGCAGTAAGCTACAGCTGAAACACTGCATCCCATTCAGAATGCATAAGGACCAGCAAGGCAGCTGGGTGCTGAAGCGCATGCTGTGTGAGAGGAGATGGACGGAATACAGCTCAGGAGAAGGTCTAGAGGCAACCTGATGGCCTTCCAATAACTATTAAGTTGTCATCAAGACAAAAATACCAGGCTCTTTAGAGAGATGAACAGCAGGAGAACAAAACCCTGTGGTCATAAACTGCAACAGAGGAGATACCAACTTTGCAACAAGTTAAACAACTGCAGCAAGGCAGTCACACATTAGAGCAGGGATTCAATCTTTTTTCCTTGATGAATTTCAACATCCAATTGGACAAAATCTGAGCAGCCTGTTCTGAATTCAGTTTTGACCTTGCATTGAGCAGAAGGTTTGACTAGAGCTCCCCCAAGGCCACTTCAAACCAGAAAAGCCCTGCAGAGGGATATAAAAATAGGACTGTAAAGAAATTATCCATCTTTCCTCTAAAAAAAGAAAGAATGGCTTTTACCTTTTCCCCAAAAGACAGCTGCTCATTAAGGTTCTGCAAACTTTTATAGATAGGATGATCCATTTCAGTACATCTTCCTTCAACAAAATACATTCTGATGCTTAAACTGAATTCTTGTCATAACCTAGGGCTGACTCCTGTCTTTTGCATCAACATGTGAATATTAATTAATTCAACCTGTAACTCTATTGTAATAGTCAAATACTCTACAAAACCACTCAGTTTGTAGCATCCCAACCCATCCTTCAGAAGCAATAACTTTTGGCAGAAATAAAACTTTGCATTTACGACTCTCACTTGTATCCTACACCACAGAATTTCTCCTGTTTCATTACATTACTTGGAATTCTGATCCTCTCCATGCACTTCCAGCTTTGTGGTATTTGCATGTTTAGTAAGTGTACTCCCTATTTCATCAGCCAGTCATTAATGAAACATGACTGCTACAAATAGACAATGACCACATGCAATTAAGCCAATTCATCCCTATGTAACCTCTTCCAATTTAACCTAATTATTGAGAACTACTCAAATTTTTTTTTAGTATGTTTTCTAATTAGCTCTGTGTTTACTTTATAGCAATTTCATCTAGAACTAACAACCTTAGGAGAATTTTAATTAAAAAGAACAATGAAGACCTTTATGAAAATTTAAATACAGCATCAGTTGCCTTTTGTCTATCCACTAGAATCACATTCTGGATGCAAGCTGTGACTTGTAAAAACTACTTAATCTGAACAAGTTCACAGTTACTATTACTTATTGCCTTGCTCCGTGCTCCAAAAAACTGGCTTTTTTTTTTTATTATTTCAGCATGTTTTACAGGGAGAGAATGATTACTCTATCCTCCTTCCCCATCAGCTCTTTCAATGATACAAAGTATACTCACCCTTTGCTGCCCTCTGAAACCTTACCAAATAACTACCATACTATTTTCTGTGACAATTGGTTTGCCCCAGTATAAAAACTTTTCTCTAGTTTCCCGGTTACTACTAGCTTGCAGTATGCACAAGTTATATCAGGCAAATAATTTTCCAATTTATCCATTTGTTTTATTCTATCATACTTTTCTATACTTATATTCTTTTATACTTGCTTTTGGCAATCCTTTCACCCTAGTAACTAAAAGCAATTCATTTGCAATTTGTCCAACTTGGTCTCTTACTGAGTACCTATGGTTCTGTGTTTAATTCACTGACAGATCAATTCCTTCCTCCTTTTTCCTCATCAAACTTGCTTTTCATGGTACCTTATTTACCAATACCAGCTTTTATTACTGCTCTTCATCCTTCTTTTCCTAAGGACATCCAATAAGTGAATCCCATCATTACCAAGCCAGTCTCAAACAAACTTTTTCCATCTTCATGTTCTCTGCTGATTTCTTACTAGAGTTTAGAACCAAATGGACACATATCTGTCCTCTGACAATCTGCTCTGTTAAACAAAAAATTCACAACAGTTTGTGTCCTGTTGGTTTCCTTTTCTAGCAGAGATCTTGGCAACTGAAGCTTCAATTTTCAAGTTTTATAACTACTCTTTATTACTAATCTCATTATATGTCTGAATAAAGAATAAGAAACCATGAAGTGATGGCAGCATTGATTTGAAATTTGTCCCTTTATTAGGAACTCTGACAAACCCATGAGGTTTTTTTTTTAGTGTTGAAAGAAATCGCTAAGATATAGCAGTAATAAAACCAACTAGTTGTGTATTTCCTGCACCTTTTAAATCCTGGAGACACCAATCATTAAATTTATAGAAAAGCTAAACATATTTAATCACCAAGATTGAATATTTCTGATTTTTGCAAATGCACCCGGACATTTATGCTTCATAATCCCTTTAACAAAAAAGAGTAACCCAAGTGTCTTGGAGATTTTGTTGGACTTGTGTTGCTAAATGACAACATCAATGCAGTGGCAACGCCAGCTCTGAGCCCTTTGGCAGTATTCTGACAATGTATTGTCCCACAATTTCAAAAGCAATGCAAATTTTTAAAGTGTGTTCCATCATATTAATTAACATCACAAGCACTGCCATAAGGACAAAGAGATGAATATAGTAGTCATACAATAGTCAAAAATATATTTTGCAAAGAAAAAGCAAGAGCCAAAACCCATGCTCTAATTTTCAAATTCATCCAGAAAAGCAATGCTAAGTCTAATGACTCTGTGTAAAGTCCCTGAAATTGTGACAGATAGGAAAGTGTAGTATATCACTTTGTCCATTGTTCTGCTCAAACAAGACTGTTTTCTATAGTACATTTAACTTTCCGCAATCCTGTAAGTATAAGAAAGTGATTGGACTCTCACAACTACTCCCACAAGATTATTTTACAACATAAAACTTCACTGCTTATTTGAGAACCCATTAAGTACTTTGCTAGGAGTAAGGAGGATTTTGCTCTCTCCTGAGGTTTTTGCTGTAGAATAAAAAACAAAACTTCATTAAAAACAACCCCTAAAACAACAAAAATACTCTCCCCTCCTTCACTTTCTGTCAAATTCAAATTGAAAAAAAAACGGATTTTTGTCTGGCTTGGTTCCAGAAATTGCCTTCTGACTATGACCTGGATGCGATTAGACAATACAGTCTTCTTGAATCTGTAATTTACAGCAACAGTGTAGTGTAAACTGACTAACGGTCATGTCCCAATAACCGCACAGATCTGAGCAGCAAACTGTGCTGTGGCCATTTTCTCCAGGACTAAGATGGGTGACATAATCAGACTACTACGGCAATTAAATATTAGCTATTTGTTGCACTACAACTATTCAGAGTAAAATAATCTCAAAAAAACACCCATAATAATAAATCAATACTGCTAGCAGCTTCTCATGCATCCTTTGAGTTGCTACTGGTTGAATTTTGTACTGATTAATTTCTATGCTGAATTTGAAAGAAAACTCAAAACCAAAACCCCAAACTATGTCAAGTCAGGAACATTAAAAAGAGTACTACAAAGTTATGTACTTCAATAATTCTTTTCTAGCACTTTTTATTTCTTTCAATGAAACTCATTGTTATATAATGCAAATAAACCAAACCAGGAATAGGTCACAAAAAATACTCTTATGTAGAACCATCATGTATCTTTCATATCGAAAACCCCACCTAGACATGGATCTATCATTCCCTAAGAATGACAGAAGAAACTATAGGCTTATAGTTTTCTAAGTGTAGAAAACTATAAGCCCAAACCATTTTAATACAGGAAATTAAAAGTTTGCTAGAAGTGAGTGAAATTGTAACAACATTTATCTAGAAAAAAACAATTATAAAACAGTAAGTTAAGAACTTAAAGTAATGACTGTGTTGAGGTTTTGTTTGTTTTACATAAAGTAGCATCTTGGGAGGGTCTTCATTCACTTTCCACTGAACATGACACTCAGTTTCTTCCTTTGTTTTGCATCATGATGTAAACATTAACCACATCATATAGCCCTACTAACAAAGACACAAATGCAGTTCAGTTGGGAAATGCCCCAGTGGCTTTACACTTCATTAAA
>VZRI01010203.1:375593-415841 GCA_013397515.1 Upupa epops | reverse complement strand
TTGGCCTCTTGCCCTCAATCCCCCCCCCCCCCCCCCCCCCCACAGATTAAATCAGTGTGAGAATGACAAATTCAGCTTAGAATCAAGTCTTAGTCCAGATTCACTGTCGTATGTTTAACCAAAGGCACTGCATTACAGACTATTTTCTTTGATTCTTAGGGCTGTGATCTCATAGTCTTTATGATTTATTGAGGGAAAATCTGCAGAGTTAGACCCTTGAACTAAAATGATTGTCAGAATTTACCTGAACACCACTAATTGGAGGCTCATGTGCTTAGAATCTAGAATTGTGGAATCATTAAGGAATGGAAGGGACCTTGAAAGATCATCCAGTCCAATCCCCCTGCCACAGCAGAATCACCCAGACCAAGTCGATCTAGGTGAGTCTGGAAAGTCTCCAGAGAAGGAGACTCCACAACCCCCCTGGGCAGCCTGTTCCAGTGCGCCATTACCCTCACTGGGAAGAAGTTCCTGCTGATATTGATATGGAACCTCCTCTGTTCCAGCTTGCACCCAGAGCCCTTTGTCCTATCACCAGATGACCTTGAGAAGAGCCTGGCTCCATCCTCCTGACACCCACTCGTCACATATTTATAGACATTAATGAGATCTCACCTCAGCCTCCTCTTCTCCAAGCTCAAGAGACCCAGCTGCCTCAGCCTTTCCTCATCAGGGAGGTTCTCTACTTCCTTCATCATTGTTGCTCTACGTTGGATACCCTTCAGCAACTCTGTGTCCTTCTTGAACTGAGTGGCCCAGAATTGGACACAATACTCCAGATGTGATCTCAGTAGTGCAGAGTAGAGGGGGAGATGAACCTCTCTTGATCTGCTAACCACTCCCCGTCTGACCCCCCCAACAGGATGCTGTTGGCCCTCTTGGCCACAAGAGCACATGGCTGGCTCATAGTCATCCTGCTGCCCACTAGGACCCCCAGGTCCCTTTCTCCTACACTGGTGTCCAACAGGTCAGTCCCCAACCTATACTGGTCCCTGGGGATGCTCTTGCCCAGATGCCAGACTCTACACTGGCCCTTGTTGTACTTCATTACATTTCTCTCTGCCCAGCTCTCTAGCCTGTCCAGGTCTCGTTGAATAGCAGCACAGTCTGCTTGGGTGCTCAGAAAGTATTAGTTTCCAAAACATTGAAGATTTACAGTCTAGGCAAATAGCTTATAGGAGAGTATGTAGAATATCCAGATTAGTTATATTTCATAAAACATGTGAACCAGAAAACAGCCAGGTCTGGCAAAACTGGCCCTTAGCTACTTTAAAACCAAGACCAGGAATGCTTCAGACTTTTCAGAGAATGCCAAGCATGACCTGTTAAGAGCTCTGCACCCTTTTAGTAACTGAACTGAGAATGAACAGAAATGAAGAAAACTAAAAAATAAAAGATTCTTGAATTTCACAAGTGACCTTCAGGCTCCTTGGAACATACAGTGATACACAACCAGCTTAGCAGGGTTTTGTTGGAATACAGGATGAGTTACCTGGATGATATAACAAAACTAGATTTATTCCATCTGCCTACCGATGGCAACTACAGTCTACATTTGTCTTACTGCTTTAAAGTAACTGTTTATCTGCAAAGTTCTATGATACTGGCTATTCTGGGAAAAATGTTGATTATGTTTTTATTTCACGTGCATTCCTGCGTATCATCAGCTTTAGCTTATTCATTCCTGCAGCCATGTAGAAGGCTTTACAGCTGAGAATTAATATGGCTTAGTTTAAGGAAAAAATACAAAGCAGAGGGCAAGAGAGAAAAACAGTGGCTTGCTCTTAATTTATTTGAAGTAATAAGCTTTTTAAGAGAGCCACTTGGTGTAACACTTGACAGATGATTCACCACACTCGTTGAAAGAGCTTCAGACCCGCTTTCAGTGAGGAGCTGTTCTGGAGCCTGACATCAGGAAGGGGTCCTGGCTGCATGTCCAAGGGCCTGATCTCAGGTGGGTGTTACCTGGCACAGTTACACACACTTCAATAGAGCTTTGCTATTTATGTCAGTTGAGGACTTTAGCCCAGCAGTGAAAGAGGTAGTAAAACTTGGAGCTATCTGAAACAAAAGCTTGTTTTCCTCTTCCAGAGGTGTCTGCTTTTTGATCCCGCAAGGTTTTAATTAGCAGAGGAGCTGGCTGCGTTCAATTCCTGCACAAACATTCTACCTTTGAACTCTTCCTGTAGGCTTGGAAAATCTGACTCAGTATACTGAAAATAGGAACAAGCAACCTGCAGCCCTTTATATCAAGATCTCAGGTGTATTTTAATTGAAGGAGAAGTATTTTTCCTGAAACACTTCCAGGAAAGATAATCCCATGCTGTACTTTTTTTTTCCTGGCACACAGTCGATCTTCAAGACACAAATCCACCTGCTTTAATCTTCTCCAGAAATTTTTCAGAGGACCTTTCTAGTCAGTTAGCTACACAATCAAACTTTTACATACTGGTGTATGTAAAAGTATGGTCTCTGTGAAGAGAATGGTGTCTTTTCAATCTGTGTTCCTCCACTCCCTTCCCTTCTCTATTAATAAATAGATAGTAAATAAATACTAGTATAGTATTTAAATAAATACTAGTATATTTAAATAAATACTAGTATAGTATAGTAAAAAAATATATTAATAAATAGATAGTAAAAAGCAAACTTTTACAGACTGAAAAAAAATTGGAAAACAATAGCTCTCCCCTTCTAAACTGTTGCAGATGGACAGATTTTCTTCTTTTTCCTCTGGTTCTATTCTACAAGTAACACACATGTATCTCCATGTGCATTGAATCACAAATAGAAGGCTATAAAATCGGGGTGCCTAAAGGAAATACGTTCTCTGATAAAATACCTTTATAAAAAATAACTTTGCTATGAACTGGGGAGAAGTGAAGACATTTTATTCTGCAATCTAATACCAACTAGGAACATAGTAATTTCAGCTTAATTTGGCTGCTAAATAAGCCCTTAAGGATAAACTTAGTCCAATTTTAACTGAACTGCTGTGAATAACTTTCCAGTGCAGATGAAGGGAAGAAAAAGTGGCAAATTCAGCTGAAGCAGAAAGCAGTATAATTGTACAAATGCTCTCATTTTTACCTTATTTCCAAAAGGAGTCAGCTGTGCCTAGCCAGCACTTTATCTGCACTCAGGTATATATAATGTAAGCATTTCGTGTCGCCCACAAAAGCAGGGACAGAGCAGCCAGCCCTGGCTGAGCCTTATTCACTCCTGGCTCAGGTAATTAATCACAAACACATCAGTCCTCCTGCTGAAAAGCAGACAGTGCACCCCAGGCTCCATCTGCATCACATTAGGTGTTTCTGAAATGCCAGTGATCTAAAAGCAGTTGGAAAAGGCACTTCTCTCCTTTGTGCTTCTCAGGCTGATAACAGCGCTGGATTCCTTGGGCAGTGGTGAACAGCATCTGGAAAGGAGGAGGGATCCTCGTGTTTATCATATATGCAGCAAAGACACCTTTGAAAGATGACTGTGTCATGGAGCTGTGTGTTGCTGTTCCTGAGGAAAGCACAGCTTTCTTTCCTGAGGGATGTATAATTCTGATCATGTCCCTCCTCTATCTGCAGTTAATAAACATGTGAATACAAAGGGCAACCATCCATGGGTAGGGTCTGCTAGAGGAACTGCACTGGTTTCACTTCAAATATGGAAAAGGTGACTCCAAACAAGGTAGAGTTTTGTGAAGCCTCAGAGCTCCCGCAGATCATGAACAAATAGTATTGCTCTAAAGCTTGTTCAGATCAATGTATTCTCCATGAAGACTTCCTTTAGGAGACGGACCACGTGGCTCCACTGGAACAGCGTGTCTCACTTGTTTAGTAAGGATAGCATAATTTAGCTCTGTGATATTCAGCTTAGACAAATCGTAATTGTGACAGCATATTAGCATCATTAGTACCTGCACCGTCACAATGACCAGGAGCACTAGGCAGGAACCTTTTAAAACCAGACCTTTTTAACACCAAATCAGAACAGAAAGCAGAGTACTGCATCTTCTTGCACTCAGAATGAGCTCAAATGCAAGAACTCCAAGTCTACCAAACCCAAAACCTACTAGTAATAGTGAAAAGATAAACCAATCAGCACAAGCAATGATGGAAAGTAAATTAGAACAAATTAAGTGATTTTAAACACCACTTTCTATCTAAACTACCCCAGGAATTGTCTTTTACATAACAAGAACAGTAGTACCCCGAGGATAGGGTTTTCAATTTTTCAGCATCCCTTAAATACCTTATGAAAAAGCAGCGTTTGATTTGCACACCCCCTAGAATCTATTATTAGTCAAGAAAATGGCTTTAGATTTTCTAGCAGTCTTAACTCTCTATCTTTTTACTTAGTGAATGGTTTTTAAAACAAGAACCTCCCCATTCAAGCGGGAATCTTCTGCTGCGAAGAAAGATAAATCCACATCTTTCTAGCACAAGATGTATCCACAGCAGTTTGCTGACCAGAGAAGAACAAGGAATGTCTGAGAGACCAGCACTTGAAGCTTTGAAGGGCTGTGTTTGCTATAGTTTCTAGCAGATACATCTGTCCTTCTTCTTGCCCACGTTAAGCCCTTTTTTGTCTTCACAGGCTCTCTAGTCCATCTTCTCAGCATCTTATTTTGGGCCTAGTCTCCATCATCATCATCCATTTGTTATCTATCTATCTTCTGTCTCCTTTGCTTGTCCAAGTCTTTTCTCTCTTTAATCTTCCTGAGTCATCACCCTAAGTGCATGACAGTGCTGGATGGAGGGAGGTGCTGAGGGCACCATTCTTCTGCCCTGGCTGTAGGTGGGGGATGTTCAGGCCTCCCAAACTGAGCTGGAAGATCCTCCTTCTCTCAGTTTCATTTCAAGCAGAGATGCTTCCTTTTAAGAGGCTTGCACATGACATGATTCTGATAAGTATTTCATAGACATGGTGAAGATTATACACTTGGCCATCACAATCAAAATCTTCATTTTGAAGCCTGGAAAAACTGAAGACCTCTTTGTCTTTCCCCCTTTGGTTTTTNAAAATCTTCATTTTGAAGCCTGGAGAAACTGAAGACCTTCAGGTGAAAAAGGATGTTTAACAAATTGTTTTTCTCTCTCTGTCTTTCCCCCCTTGGTTTTCAAACCCCTGTAAGAACACCTAGCCTTCTTCTGTGGAAGGACTGAACTATTTTTGTTGATATGAAGAATTGCCCCCTGAAATGGGCTCCTGCTGTGGATAATTCCCAGCTAAAATGCTTAAGTTTCATATAATTACCTTTAAAGTGCAAACCTATTCCTTTCTTGTAATGAAGCTGTACCCCTGTGTCCATAAACATCTATTCACATCCTGCAGTCACTCATTCAGTATACTGATCCTGTCCTGGAAAAGCACACACTCATTCCTCTTCCAAACAACCATACTCTTACTAACTGAGAATAAAGGCAGAAAATATGAGGGATCAATCATTTGGATACTCACCAGGATAGACACAAGCAGTATCACTGTATTGCTGGCCTCTGGCATTAACCAGTATATAATTACACCTACAATTACACCTTTTTTGCTAGATCAGCTGCTTAATAAATCAGTGGATAATAACGACCAAGAAACTGAAGAGAACGTAAAAGTGTGGTATCTGGGAAATGAGAAAATGTGGCTGTGTGAAGTGGTAAAAAATACAGAACGAGCTGTTTTCAGAGCACCCATTGAAATGACAAAACTCAGTCTTCCTTCTCTTAGTTTTCTATTAATCTACTCTGCAGTCAGTCTGATGCTTAGATGTGAGAATGTGCTGGGTTAACACATTTGTTATACCATTATTTTCCAGAAGCACCTTCTAGTTAACACAGAACTGTTTAGCAAACTCTATTTTCATTGTCTTCCAAAACAATCCTGGTGTTTTATGCAAGGCTCCCTCCCTTACAGAAATGCCCTTCAGGGAACAAGCCATCGGTGGCCATGTCCTTATAAACGATTCCCAAAATTATCTTAAGGGAAGAGAGTGCCATTTGAAATAAACTGCAGAATAACCCCCCTCTATTGGTTCAACAGGCTCCCAGGGAATTAAGGGTCCATACCACCCTGTGGCAACTCTGGCTCACTTGAAGCTTCTCTGCTACATGGCTCATGCTCTCCCAAGAGCAGCTCATACGCAGGTCTCAACACATTCTGTGACATTGGATCAAAAGAACTCAGCCAAGGGTGCTGCTGTCCTTGAAAATGAAAATACTGAGCAGACAGTGCTTTCTCTCTTCTGTTCCTCCTCCGTTCTAAGCCACCACCTTACTCTCTCTGCTGCCAAAGCAGCATTGCAGTGTGGTCCAGCAGCGCATATTTTCCTGTGTTTTGGTTTGTGTTTTTTTCCTGCAGTCCACAAGAGAGCCTAATGAAGGGAGGCCCACATGAAAGGAAACCCAATAGACTAAAATAATAAGTCTGGCACAGAAGGACAAGAAACATTTTTACACATCATAGCCAGCCTGCAGTCAGCCTTTGTGCAATACGCTAAGTTGTGATATATGATTTATTCATTTGTTTTGCTATTCATTTGCATTTCATATTACAAGGCAAATTTTTAAAACCTGACAGAACGCTAATTTCTTTCCTAGAAGATTTGCAGAAGGCTCAATAAGCGCTTGTTTTGTGCAGAAATACAAATATTCTGTTATGAAACAGCACTGCTGCTGGAAGAGAAACCGCTGCAAACCGTTAGCCCTAAGACAGACAGACATGCACATCTTAATAGACTCAGTCTTGAACCAAGTTCTATTCTCCTGCATCGAACTGCCTGCAGACTCACGCTAGCTGAAGCTCGTTTGTTCAGAGGCTTTGAAGGTTTGGAAATGCTCTGCGTGTTTTTAATATTTTACACACGGCATCTGTGAGAGCCTTGCCAATGTCACCCTGGGGAAGGCTCGGTCTAAGACCGCCCTCTGACGGCAAGCACCTCCGGTAGCTAACGCAGGATAGGCAGCGCGGGGCAGCTGACACGGCTCGGCAGCGATCTGCTGCAAAGCAGTACTCTGCAGAGCTGCTCTCTTTATACTGAACAGGGTGCAGGCATCAACATATTCAACTCTGACCTCCCAAGTTTCATGCTACTCTCTGACGTCTGTGCCAGGATGACCAAAGCATTGTCCACTCACCACGCCGGGGTGTTGCTGCTCAGCAGAATTTGGCACTGGGACTGGATACTCTGTACCTCGTGTTGTATGGTGGGGTCTTGTAAATTCTGGCCTCACTGAGGCTGTGAGATAAAGGTCTTAATAGCTTTCTGCCTATCATGGTTTGAAAACTCCTATGGGGTACTGCAGCAGAATTGATTTTACAGTACTCTTTCCTTCGCATTGCATTAGCATGCTACTTTGCTGCTGGGTGGCAAGTAGTGTGTGCCTGGTTGCAGCTGAAACAAGTGAGGTTCAAGAAGGTGTCTTACCTTGCGTCGTCCCATCTAGTCCCATGAGACACTTCATTGCCCTGATGATTTGCTCTGCTACAGGCGGACACATAGATGTGGCGTATACAGCACTGTGAGAATGAGTTCGTAAAAAGTCCACAAGGTCCTTACACAAGCAAAACAAAGCATGAATGAGCTTTGAACCAGCCAAACAGATCTCCCTCTTAACTACTGCTGGAGTAGGAACATACAAAAGAAGAGGATGTTTCACCAGTTACTGGTTTGTTTTCTTGGCTGCTACTGGTAAAGCGTGGCCTGAAGAAACACCAGGCAGGTGCAAATACCTCACCATATAAATTGGGCAGTTAAAGCTGAAACAAAGATCTGCGATAGAACCATGTTTGCTGCTATGTTCATATTAATTTAAAAACTAATAAACTGCTACACTTAGGACACTTCTCAGTTCCTTGCTGGGTATGAAGCAAAGCCTACATGATATCAGTACAGCTTCTTGGCCACACAACACAACACAGGAAGAGCAGCCTTACTGGGATCTAACTGGCTACTAGCAGCTAAGTTTCTCTCAATTGAAACTGCCCATCAGTGTGGCAGGGACTGTCATGTTACAAGTCAACTTAGTTGCTTTAACATTTTCTTGGATAAGTGAGAGCACAACCTATGCACCTAGAAAATACACTGCTGTACTGTAGACAGGTCTAAAGCACCAGCAACTCGCCGGAATCTGGGGACACTGTACAAATTCAGCATTTGATTAACAACCGTGTTAGAACAGTTTATAGCCCCCAGTGCGAAATGTCAGAGTAATAGTTCCCATGCTCAATGTAAGCAAGGGATGAGGGCTGCTTAAAAACTGCCTTTGGTAAAGAATAGCACCAGGAAAACCGATGATAGATCGTTTCACAAATCATTGCCATAAAAGCTGTATGAGCCCATGCTGTTAAGTTCAGTGCTAAAGATTTCCCTAAGCTTACACAGGTTATGTTGCTCTACTGCAATTGTAATGCTAAGGGTTTGATTAAATAGTTGGGAAGGCTTCTGTGCTCTAGCTGACGTGGTGCCACAGCAAGTTCGGCTGCAGACGTGAATGTAGTGTGCTAAACTAGCAGCTGCCACCAGGGCCTGGAAGCCTGAGGCAAAGCTGTGATAGGCACAGGAGTGAGAAGAGTGACGTGTTTTCATTTAAGAAAACTTTCTGGGATTAGATGATGAATTACTTTAGATTGTTTTTCACAGGTCTAGGCTTCCTGTAATTTGTAGATACGTGAGCCACATTTGGCTTTAGTAAGAGGTAAATCTTCAAATGTGAATTCAGGAAGCAAAGGAAACAAAGGAAATGGATATTCTATGTATGAAGCTAGACTGTTGTAAGATCTCCAGGGCAAAAACCAAAAAAGAAAGTTAGAAATACATGACATTTTAAACTTTTTACAGCCCTTCAACTCGAGTGCTACCCTTATTAATGGTATCACGACAACAACCATATGGGCTGTCTAAATGGGCTTCCTACTCATTCAGCAAACTACTTAAGAAACACATTCAGCAGGGCATGAAAAGGGTAAATAATCAGCAGCCACTTGATATTTCTGTAAAACCAAAAACTCGATGACATTTCCCAGTGGTGCTGATTATGCTTTCTCTTCTTCTGCACCCCCCAGCCAAAACAAGCTCAGCTCCACTTTTTGTGACAACTGTTGTCGGCGAGAGGTTGGTTTGTTAACGTACACAGAGCAACTGAGGACACGATTTTTACTATTGCAAAAGGCCTTCAGAAACCCTCTTTCTACATCCTAAAAAAATGCAACTTTGACAGTCCACAACCGTTTAGGAATTATATTACCCGTGGCTGAAACTGTTGCTTTAATATCTCGATATTGCTCCACACGCTGTTTACAAATGTGAAACAAAGTAATGAGCAGTCTGCATGCAGATTAATGTAGTGAAGTATATTTAGTCAACCACAACACGTCTAAACATTTCCAAGACAAACAACAATCATCAGGGTGGCACAGAAATACCAAACCCAAGCAAATTACATAATATGAGCATCAGGCTCATAAGAAAGTCTGACGTTTTTATGTGCATTTGGGATCCGAACAAAAACGCTAGTAACTTCAGAATAGTGCTCCTGTAAAGCAGTCTGTGTGAAAAGATAGATATGCTGAACACAGTAAGAAGGTGCTTCCCCCCATCCTTGATGTTAAAAAGATTGTGTTTGCCTTTTACCTTTTTGCCAGCTATGTATCCTCCAGCTGCACCAAAGCTCTTTGTGAATGTTCCCATTAAAACGTCAACATCATCAGGACTCATCCCAAAGTACTCCACAACTCCTCGGCCTGTTGCTCCCACTGCACCGATGCTGTGAGCTTCATCCAAGTAGAGGTAGGCTTTGTATTTCTTCTTTAAGGAGACTAGCTCTGGGAGACGCACGATGGACCCTTCCATGCTGTGGGTGGAGAGAATCATAAATGACAACTCCTGTACTCCTTTGAACTTCAAGATACTGCCAGAAAATCATAGAATGGTTTAGGTTGGAAAGGACCTCAGAGATCATCTAGTTCCAGTCCCGTGCCTGGAACACTTTAAGGCTTGGGGCATTCACAACCTCCTGGGCAACCTGATCCAGTGCCTCAGCACCCTCACAGGAAGGAATTTCTTCCTAAGATCCAATCTAAATCTGTCCTCTTTTAGCTTGAAACCATCCCTTTTGCCTTACCACTAGAGTGCCTTGTAAAATGTCCCTCTCCAGCTCTTCTGTAGCCCCCTTCAGGTACCAAAAGTCTGCTATGAGTTCCCCCTGGACCCTTTTCTTCTCCAGGCTGAACAGCTCTGATTTCCTCAGCCTGTCCCCATCATATAGGTGCTCCAGCCCTCTGATCAGCCCTGTGGCCTTCTCTGGACTCAATGCCAACAGTTCAGTATCCTTCTTGTATTGGAGGCTCCAGAACTGGATGCAGTAATCCAGGTGAGGTCTCACAAGAGCAGAGTAGAGGGGGAGAATCACCTCCCTTGACAAACAGGTGACACTTTTCATATAGCACATTATACAGTTGGGCTGCACTCACATGTTACTGGTTTACACTGAGCTTCTTGTCTATCAAACACTTCCAAGCCCTTCTTCTCAGGGCTGCTCTCAATCCATCCACCACCCAGTATGTATGTGTGCTTGGATTCCCTCAGCCCAGATGTAGGACCTTGCACTTGGACTCGTTGAACTTCATGCAGTTTGCCTGGGCCGAGTTCTCAACCCCATCAAGGTCCCTCTGGATGGCCTCCCTTCCCTACAACATGTTGACCACACCACACAGCTTGGCATCATCGGCAAACTTGCTGAGGGTTCACTCAGTGCCACTGTCTGTGTCACCAGCAAAGACATTAAACAACACTGGATGCAAAACAGACCCCTGAGCAACACTCATCTTTACTGACCTCCACTTGTTCCACTAAGTTCATCTGGTCCTTGCTTACTATATTGTCAGCTACTGTGGTAACATTGGGCAGTTCTATAGCAAATCGCTCTGGTTCAGAGCAGTTGGGTCTAAAAATGGGTGACATGAAATGCATACATGGTGCCAGTGACTCCAAGCAGCCTCAGTCTTCAGAGTGGGCAGGACAGGGGTTGGAAAAGGGAGCTCAAGCAGCTTTAGCCCATTGTTGCTGCCAGTGTATACTTCGGAAATGTAGCCTGCTGCCTAGTGCTCCAAAGGAAAAAATCTTTACAATCTTTTTCTTGTATTTTCTTACAGCCATGCAGATAAAGAAAGTATGTTCAACTTGCGCTAACGGTGTATCGAGATTTGTAGGAAAAAGGTGATAACTCTTTTGTGTTGTTGGCAACCATGTCAGTAAGTTAGAACCACACAGGAGGTGTAAGGCAAAATGAAAGCCTAAGGACATAAGAAATACACTCTCATTCCGTAAAGACGAATTACCAATAATATTCTGTGAAGACTATGGTGTTCTGAAGATCTTTGTGAAAAGACTACAGCTCTACTTGGATACGCTCTGATGCACTCAGTGTTCATTTCATAACAAACAAAACCTGTTCTCTTCCACCACCTCCAGTATGCAGGTCTTTAAATGCCAAATAAAATGCTGTCAAACCCAAAGCGAGTGTGCTGTGTGCTGTGAAAACCACTGCTCCGTGGCTAAAGCTCACAGCTAAGGTCTGTCTCATTCCAAATGCTACAAGAGTTTCAGGTAGGGAGACGTGCTGTTTGTTCCCCATAACGCACACAAAACAGCAGTGCAATCAATACAACTTCTTGGTAATTTGTAGATCCTTTTGTAGTTTGCTTTATTTCTTCATCATGCAGCTGGAAGCTTGGTACCACAAAAGAAGCAGGATGTGCTTTTAGCACCTGGGAAATTTCTGACCATTTTCATCCTCCTTCATTGTTCAGTCTCCTGAGTAATTTTGGAAACAGCTTGATCTCCAGGACTGAAGATTATCTACACTTAGACAAGTCTCCATCACTTTGAAAGAACAGCCCAGCCCAGCAGCTATTGACAAAGACTGCCTGTGCCATTCATACAGGGAGATCCTGGCCGCGTGTGCCCAGAGGCATCTTTTTGGCTGTCAGGTGCCTGCTGGCAAATCTTGCTGTTCTGCTTTGCCCAGTCACAGAAGAGGCAGCCATGGGGCAGTGTATTGGGTGGGCTTGTACTGCAAGCTCCAGTAGACTGCACTCTTGCTTTTACTGAGTGGCACTTGGCAACTGGGGAAGAAGCAACTCGAACCACCACAGCTATTTTCATTGCGAATACAAGGGCAGAGCCTACAGTCCTCACATAGTACAGAGACAAAGCATTACTCAGTGAAAAGTTATACTGAGCAACTTGGGCATGCAGCATCTTAGGTACTGGGGGTAGCAGCTGGTTGAGCTTCAGGTTGACTATACAGGCAGAAAGTGAGAATAGTGCCAAGGAACAGCTCTGCAGAGGAAAGTGAGCAGACATCTCACCCTCCACCTTTCAAAAAGGCTTGGGAAGACCAGCCAGGCAGAGAAAGGCAATAATACTATTTTCCACATGTATATGGACATCATTAGGCTTAGTGGTTCCAGGAGACAGCATTTATCTTCAAAAAACCAAGTGAAAATTAGTAAATTAAAAATGCAGAGCTTGATTTGCTGCATAATTGTGGAATGGAGGCAAAGATGTTGATGAAACCCAGTATACATAGAGCTGGTGCATGGCCGTTGCAAGATTTAAACATTAAGAGGATCTAATGAAAACTTTGCTTACTTGCATGAGTAGGAGATTTCCCTTTGAACTCTAAGTTGTTTAGCAAAACAAGGCATTTGTACTCATTTTCAGTGTTGATTTACTGCTCTTGACAGACACGGGCTGACATGTATTATAATACTTGCCAGAGATCTTAACGCGGCCTTGAAGTACCCATGGAGCAGGTAAAGTGCTGCTGGTTTCACGTGCTGCCATTTAGACAGGCCTGATGGCAGAGATGAGAGATGCTTGGCTGTCTACTTTGTTCTTAGTCTCTCTTTTGACCCTGGGAAATGGTTTGTGATATGAACACTGCTCTGTTTAGAATTGCCCCAAGATAAAGCTCACTTCACATAACCCCTTGGGTAGCCCAAATGGAAAGTTTACTGAATCCTTCAGTAAATATTGATGTTGACTGAGTTTAAAGCAGAGAGCCAGAAGTGAACTGTAATTGTTCTGTCTCAGTCTGGTTGTGTCACTTTCACAAAGCTATTGATCTGTTTCCAGGTCTGCTCCAGCACACAGGGCACATCGAAAAAACTGAATGCAGATGAACATAAGCTTGCTCTGCCCAGGCCAGATGTTCTCATTACATGGTATTAAATTCTGTCTTGTAGCAAAAATTATTAGCTTGGTGGCTGGGTTGTAAAGCTTCTAGGTTGCAGCTGACCCTTGTCTCTCTTGTTCGGTGGGCAGGCACAGAAGACTGCTTCAGTACGCCCTCAGTTTGAAACTACTTCCAGATGTGAGAAGATAATAAAACATTTGGGGATCACTGAATTCTGAAACTTGATCCAATCCCTACCAAACCACTGGCATTCAATCTGATGCAGCTAGTGGATTGTGGAGCCAGGTACATTGAGAGAAGGCAGGTGTGCACTTGTGTTGGTCCCTTAGCTTGGAACACAGGCTTGCTTCTGAGAAGATACTGACTGGTTGTGTCTGGTTTATTTTGAGAAATAAACTTCTTGGGAAAAGGCTTTTCTACATCCTAATGGGATAGCACAGCTACAATCGTTTTGTTCAGGAAAATGAATTTACCAACCATTCAACCTATTATCATCATAATTGCATCACTCTGTAGCTCTAAGCGTGCCACTGCGCTTTTAACAGTTGAAATGTTTCAGACCAGTCTGGAATTGGGACAATCCTTCCTTTCCTGACCTGTTCCGCCCAAAACATATGCATTCCATTTGGATATTTACTTTAGACATTTTTTTTCTTCCATAAACCTTGCATATTCATACAACAATCTCTGTTTTGTAGTTTAGAGCAAAAATTTTAAGGAACTTTCCATGCTTCCCTTCAAATACAATCCCATACACTGAAATGATTGAAATGTTAACCTTTAATGCTGGTGCCTGGCCAAAGACATTCAGTGTTACCCCATTCTTTCTCTGAAGTCCATTTGGTTAATCCCAGGATATAAAAAAATACATGCTGATAGATTTCCTAAAGTATTGGCATTGAATCCCACGGAAGTTCTGGGGTACATGAAAAAGAACTGGACAATATCTAATCGATCAGAGAAATATTTTCTTAGCTGGAAGGGAAAAATACCCAAATTAAATTAAAAGCAGGGAAAAACCAATCTGTTTTGATTGGTTTCTGATGCCCCGTAATTTGTGCCCTGAGCCTGTATGACTCCTAGGTAAATCTGTGTGCAAAAGAGCAGAAGTCTACCACAAACTGTGGGAGAACAGAGTAACTGATTAAACCTGAACTGGAAATGGTAAAAGCCAAGGAAAACATTAGCTGGAATTTAAATAATAGAAATATGATTTAAGAAGTCATCTGTCCTGGACACTGCCAAAACTTGTTCATGCTTGTTGTGCTGAAGATTGATGGCTAGATGGTCTCTCAGTTTGGAACTCAAGTTATTCTTTCCTAAGGCTAGTCCAGCTTAACCAGCTTTCACTACACCTGATGATTGTTTTTCTTTCTAAGATAATAGAGACATTAAAAAACAAACAAACATACACTTATGGCTATTTATTTGACATGTAGCTTCTCAAGTCAAGGGCCAATTCTGTCTTTGGTTGTAATCGAGCAAAAGCCATGGCTTATGGTATCCAGAAATGCTCATGTTGGCCAACAAAGACCCTTTTCAGATCTTGCCAGCGGGTAAGTCCAAGCTCATGCACAGTGTAAGCACTTTAGCATACTTTTTTTACACCATCAACTTCACATTGCTAAGACTACGATATCCCATATAACGACATTTTTTTAAAGAAGGAAAGCTTAGTATTTCTTTTGCATCTCTGGAAAAAGGATTTCAATAAAAATTGGCCAAGCCAAACTGGCAAGTGAAGATCTTTCAACTTGGACAGTGCCATTTCAGTTCTGCTTGGTTATCCCTGAAGCGTGACTTAACTTCTTTAAGAAAAAGCATAAATTAACTATTGCAAAAAGGCTATATTAAGAACACTGCACCTCCCCTTAAACCCTCCAGATGAATGTTAATTTGACACGTGGAAAATCTTCAAGAAAACCAACATTAGCTAATATGAGGTTGGAAAATTGTAGTCTATTCCAAAAGTGGTGGGCCAACCAAGGAAAGAACACGCACAGAGGAAAAGCAAGAGTATTTCTAGTAAGCCTTCCTTCAGCTTCTCTTTTGCATATGGAATGTTATTAGCTACTTAATGGATTAGACTACAGGGCTTGTGAGCCTGTTCCTAGCAGTGGTCTATGGACAGATGAGCTGTGTGTGTCTCATGTTGGCAGTGGTGGCAGGGATACAACACAGTAGGGTGTGGTGGTATTGTTCCTCGAGGCAGAGCAGGCTTGCTTTGCAACCAAACCACAAACTTCAACTTCTGATCTCCTTAGACTATGAAAACAACTAACCTACCAACCTAGGTACTGCTGGGGCTAGTTTCCAACAAGAGGTGACTGAGCTTTGTTTTACTTTGTGTCTCTCAAGCGTAGGCACTCAGGACAGAAGCAGTCTCAATATTATTTAGCCCTTAGAGAGCTCAAAGGACTTAATGGGTCCTTTCCTAGGAAGGTTCTCTGGGGTTTAATGTGCTTTTACTTCACATTCCAACAGAAGGTTCTTCGAACTTTTGAGAATGAAATCTCCTTTAAAAATGAACTGTAAAACTAGAGAAGAAAACTGTGTATAAAATGCACATCTGGAAATGGAGTTGCAGTTATCAGAGTTGCAAATATCTGAGGGTTTGCTGCTTGAACCAATCTATGCTTCCATGTCACCAGTCTACCTTTTTGCTCCCTAGTGGTCAATATCCAGGGTAAAGTATTTGAAAGTGAACAAAGCTCAGCAGCTGCAGTGTTTTCTGCAGGCCATGTGACCAGTGGGAATATTTGTCAGTAAAATGTTGGTGGTCCACTTAATTTCAGCCTGATCAAAGTCCTAAAATTTGAGCTTTCTTTTAGTAGTGCCGAGCAATGTTTATTTGCAGTTCTCCTCTGTTTATTCTACTTGAAAGGAGATGTTCAGCCTGCTTTGAATCAGCTGATCTGCTGCTGACTTGTTCCAGCTCTGAGTGACGGGTGTTTAGATAAGGACTGATTTGTTCTCTTTGCAGACAGAAAATGTTAGTTAAAAGGAAAGCACTGACAGCTATGAAATGGCGACAACAGGAGATTGTCATAGATTTTTGTATGAAAAAAAATCTTCTATATTTTCTTTATGAAAAAAATCTAGTCAGATCAACTGCGCTAGCCCTTCTTAATAAAATGGCATAAGCGCCTGCTCATCCAGACTGGCTGCATTTCAGCAACACATGAAATGCTGCTTTCACAAACCATGTCACATCCTGTGAATGAATACTTCTGATTCCCTTCTTTCTGGTGCAGGTGTTGTTATGCCCCAAAATATTCTTCTCTTTCTCTCTCTCTCGTCATTGCCGCAGTAGCTTTGCCTAGATCCCTGCAAACCCTCTTACTGTCCAGATGCATCTTCTTCAGCCATTCCTTTCCCTACATGTTCTTTACCTCTCCCTGCTCCAACTCCTTGCCCACCAGTGGCTCCCTTTCTGTGCCACGCATCAACCCCACAGCTGACTCCCCAGTAAACTTCTGACTTGAGCAGTTGCCAGGATGAAACTCAGGATGGTGAACCTCTGCTTTGCTGCTCAACTCCAGTGATGGTTTGTCTTTCTGGTTGTGAGTAAGATGCACCACACTAGTGAACCAGAGTTATCTGACTAGGGTGGCCTATAATTACATAGTATTATTGATGCTGACATTATCTGATGGATTCTCAGCGGCACTTTCATTCCAATTCCTTCAGGGGCAACAGGTAATATCACCCTGCAGTTCTTTGAAAGGCAGTCTTACAATGGTTTTTCCTGTTAAGGTATGAGTTCATCAGATCCAGCACTAATTACTAGAAAGGTGCTGATATCACTTCACCCATGCTTATCATAAGGTTTTAGATTCCAGAATGTGGGTAAGAACTGGGTAAGCAGAACTTAATTAGTTCAGCATAGTTATCTTTTGATCTGCAGTGCACAATGCACAACATCAGAAAACTCAGCTTACTCACTTAGCAAAACTCCTCACCTACTGGAGCTCAGTGAATTTTACCACATCTCTGACAACATACACCAGCTGACGATCTGTCTCACTCTCACAGTACTTCAACTCCACTGTGATTTGCTACACCGACATTTACAAGGCACAGGATCTAGCTGGAGTAAGTTACACAAGTTTTCAGACCAATGTAAAGAAAATCAATGCATTTATATGATCACAAAATATCACTGCAGACTCCACTCTCACTAAGATTTCTCTCGGATACCTAGAGTCAGTGTTTGTTTCACTCAATATATCATTCTGTCCTCAGATGCGATAGTAAAGACTAACTCGTTTCTCAAACACGAACATACCTGTAAATGCCCTCCACAAGGATGATAATTTTTCTCCATGCTCTGTGGCTTCGAGGCTGCCCGTATATTATCGCATCCTTCAGCAACTTCTCGAGGCTCTGCATATCTTTATTTAAACATAAGAAAAGGGAGGATGGAAAACCATTAACAAAGATCTGTTTCTAAAGAGCTCGCAGTTTTCTCCTAGGCACTATTTTTATCTACACAGGGAAATGAAATTAAATAAAAATTAATTAAATAAAAATAAATTAAATAAAATGGATTCTCAAGATAAACTCCCTTTATTAGTAGGCAAGACCTGATGAGTGATTTAGTCTGCATGCAATCTAATGACAAGGAGAGTTACATAAAGTTTCCAGTTATGCACCTTGTCTGGTAAACTTCTAGAAGTTCTTGGCATAGATTTTTATTTAAAGGCAAAAGGGAACGAGTTTGCTTAAGCATCGAGGCTGATTGCCAGCAGTCCTCTGTATGGGTTGCTGATACTCCTCCTGTCTCAAGGCTTCCAAAGAGTGAGTGTTTGGTTGCTTTCCAGCATCGCCATGGCTCATGAATAACATGTATTGCTTCGACATGTGAGAAGCACATCAAGATGGCAGGGAGAGAAATCTTGTCCTTCTCAAGAAGGAAAGTGAGTACAAAATTGCTGATGAGAGGGTGAGAGACAAGTGGATACAAGCATATGGCAAGGATACACTAATCTGGAGCTAAAATGCTTAGCATGAGTGGAACTTTGATATAAGGAGGCCTGGAACAATGCTGGAAACTTAGCTGCTATCTCAAGGGCTGCGTGTGTGGATAATCTAATCAAATTCTTGAAGGAAAGCCACCTGAATTTTTGAAACGTGGGAAAAGCAAGAAGAAGCATCAGAAGGAATGAAGGCCAGACCAAATGTGACTCTCAATGCAGAGTGTGGTACCTTACCAGTACCCTGATGTCTGCACATGAATGAACACACTCCAGAATGATGACGCTGCTTCTTTCCAGACATCTGGATGGACATTCCGAAATTTGTTCAAATAAATATTACAGAGACCTGTAATACCTCAAGGAACCCAATGAAACAGTCTGCGGCCATGTCTGAGTACACTGGGTGCTCCAGCCGGGTGGGGGGCTGGACTCAGATGATCTTTTGAGGTCCCTTGCAAACCATAACAGTCTGTGATTCTGAATTTGAGATGAGAAAATCCGTGGCATTTTTTTTACACTATAATCCTATATCTTCAGCAATGCATCTTAATGCTTCATTAGAAACTTCTAAAGCTGAAGAAGGCAAATCTTTAAAACAAAATTGCCTGGATTGAAGAAAAAACACCTTAGCTACATTCATGTTGATCTGTAGCTTGATTTCCATTTGACTGGAACCACAGCCACTGTCCATCATAAGTGACCTGTGACCTGAAAGACTGACAGCTCACGATCTGAACCCTTACACCTCACGATCTGAACCTTACACCTCCTTTTGCTGGTACCATTTACTGGTGTCAGTGAAAGACGTTGTTTAGGAACACGTGCGCCACTCTACACCTTACTGTGTAATCTCTTGACCTGACAAGACCTTGCAATGACTTACAAAGCACAGCACATGTACGATGATATGTTGCCACTCATTTGAATAGCACAATCATCTTCATAGCTTGGAGAGTTCTGAGATGGAAATAGTTATTATGAATAATGTGACGCAAACAGCACAGTTCCCACTAGATGGCAATAAAGCAAATAAAAGCTCCTTGGTGCTTTGAAAGGGGGGTTTCTCACCCAGCTGAGCATTTGCAGCACAGGCATATTTCATATGCGAGCTGCTCACCTTCTTTTCCGCTTTGAGGAGATAATCAGAAATCCTTTTGGGTTCTGAGAGAACAGAAAGCTCGTTCAGTCACTCAAAGTAAAATTCAGGCACCTCCCTTTCTCGACTGAATTATTTCTCTACCTGTGTCATTGTCATCTAAATCCTTTCGGAGCCTTTGAAACCCTCCTCTGAATCACACAAGGCTTTAAAATTCACTATTATATCTGCATGTCAGTCCAGATTGCTTCTAGACTACAGGAAAAGTCAATTTGCCTGAATTTACGTGACACAGTCCTGCTGGAGGAGAGGCCGAGATGGTTTGTTCTTTGGATCAGGACTATTTCACTTTGGTTTCAATGTCTCCTTCTTAAAAACTTGTATGTGTGACCCTTTCTTAGGCCTGTAATAGTCACCAGGTAATTTGCTTAGGTGCAAATGAATTCTACTCACTTTACTATTCTGTGCTTGTAGTGCCTCACATGGAAAGGAGAATTGGGAGGAACTAAAAAAGGTCTGTTACCTTTAATCTTTAACCCCCAAAAGACTGCTTCTGTTATTCAAAGTAAAGATGCAGCACTCTCGTTTTGCTTATGCATAGACTTTCCAGAAAGCAGGATACACTGAACACCAGGAAAAACAACAGTGCAACCCCAGTTGACTTTCTAATATCAAATTATTTGCCCATTAAATATAGTTAGAAACACTGAGACATTGTGATGATGAGTACAAGTCCATCTTGAATAACCAGTTACCAGAAAATAACTGTCCTTCTGCGTTTGACCATCTCCTGTCTGGGCTCTTCAGCAGTAATGACCAGCAGCCGGTTCACCAGCCAAGGAGGTGGCGTTAAGAGTGTCACTTGACTCTTTAGCCAAAGCACAACCAAATCTATCTTTCTCTTACCTTCCACATACCCCTATAGCATGTTGTCCAGATACAGAGAGTAAAGTCCCTTAAGTGTGGGCAGTGGACCTCATGTTTCTCTTAGAATTTAATACAGACTTGCACAACCCTTGTTTGGGATCCTTGAGTTATTTCAACAGAAAAACCAACACCATAAACTTCCAGTGAGTAGAAGTGAGCCTGGACGTGGGCAGGCAGCTATGTGTCACGTTGCCTCCAGTTTGGGTGGGACTCCGGGCTCCTGGGTGAGCCCCTGCCCTCTCCTCGTAGAGACACAGCGTCTCCACCCCTCATCCTTACATAGCAATGCTGAGGATGTCATTGCCATTCCTCTGTGTGGGCTGCAAATCTTCTGTGTGATGTTAGCTGCATCCTTTTAAATTAAAATAAACAGGTTTCTGCTGCCCTTATCACTCTTCTTTCTTTCACCTCATGTTTACCACTGTTGTTTTTGTTTTCTCTCATTTTGCACCTGCATGCAAGTTCATGCAGACTCTATGGCTTCCTGGCCCTTCCCAGCTTCCCATGTAACCACTCTCCCTTGCTGCAGTGCATCTGATGCAACATCTGCCTCCTACTCTCTTGCTGTCCTCGCCCCCTCCATTGGTACCTTTCCTGGTCACTGTCCTTCATTGCGTGACTTGAGTGTCCCTCTCCAGTTCTGTCCCTCAAGCAGCAAAGGGAAAACACCACAAGATCTAAAAGTACCTGTAAGACTGTATAAGGTAATTTTCATTCTAGGGAAAACTAGTCTTTGAAAGGGCCCTGTCTGCTGGCAAAGCTCTGACCTTCAAAACACAGTCAGAAATCACAGCCTTGAACTTGGAATGGGGTGGTGGAATTGCGGATTACTGCACCCACACTAACAGCCTGTAAGTCCCCTCAATAAGTGAATGTGAAGGACACTCACTCCAGAAAGCTTTCTGTTCACACTTGGTTAAGGCACACACTAGCTTTCTCAAATCAGAGAGGGCTGATGCAGACACAGCGTGCTGGGAGCAGGATATACCAGTCTCCTCTCTGTAGCAGCGTCTGTATGTGTCATAGGGAAACGCATGCCAAACTGGGTTAGGCTATGGTCCACCTCTCTGCTGCAATAATCTTGTCTCTCATAGTGGCCAGAGGCTTCAAGGAGGACAGAACCTTAGTGCGCAATGTACACTTCATCCTCCTCTATAACAGCTGTAACACTGCCCTCCCTTCTCAAACACAAAGATCACCTACATCTTTGGAAAAAAATAAATACATTAAGGAACTATCTCCTATGAAGCCACTGTAAGCTCTGGTTTCTTGCAATCAAAGATATTTTTCATGAAAATATCTTTTTCATATTTTTTTCATGAAAAATATTTTCTAATTTATCTTCGCATTTCACTCCTGTTTTATTTGCTTGCTTATAAGGTATGCACTTAGTTTTCCACTTCTTGTTTAATCGTCTTTCTTTTCTTCTTGCTGAAGAATATATTTACACTGAAAGGTGAGGGTCCTCTGCTGTCCTTTCAGCTACCTCGAGGTAGCTCTGTATCACAACTCCACAACCCCTTACAACTTTCACAGCACTCTGAGGTGGTGGTGTATAAGGAGGAACAAGCAGTGTGCTACTGTGATTCCCATTCCAGATGTGGATTCAAGCACCAGATTAGAGGCCAGACGTTGATCTAATCAAGATGCTTAGTTGTCTTAGAATGTATTGGGTTGGAAGGGATCTCCAGAGTTCATCTAGTCCAAATCCTCTTTAACAAACAGGGACATCTACAATTAGAACTGGTTGCTGCTCAGAGCCCCATCAAGCCTGACCTTGAATATCTTGAGGGATGGGGCCTCTACCACCTCTCTAGGCAACCTTCTGATCCTTCCAAGTGCCTGTCCTCCTCATAGTATCACTTGTTCTGATTACAGGTCGAAGTGTCCTTGCAATGAAAAGAACTGGTAGTTTTTTCCCCTGTGCATTCTGATTCTGTGCATAGTCCCAACATTCCCACAGACTGCTCATGCAACTGCAAATCTAAACCTAGAAATGTGACTGTGATTGAGTTGCTCAGTGCTATCTATGAAAATTGTAGTGAAATTAGACAATAAGTAAGTCCCAAGTCACCTTCTTATGCAGGATTACATGAGCAGAATTCATTTGGATGCAGTTAGTAACACCTTCATCTGTCCACTGAATGAATACAGATAGGTTCTCACCTGATACCAGCATAAGACCTAGAATTGCTGTGACAGAAAGCTCTGGATAAAATCACGAGCTGATTAATGGTTAGCTATTTGGCTTTGCTTCCAAGTTTTATTGAAAAGGTCAGAGAACCTTAGCTAATATTTAACCAACACAAAGGTCAGAGGTTCTGAAAAAAGTGATTTTGAATAGATAATATTGATAAAAGATTGCCTTAGAAGTAAAAGAGAGTAGGTGGTAAGGCAGTCTCTCCCTGGGACAGGAAACAAAAACAATCAAGACTGTAGCCCCATAAACTGAAGGACTTGCCAGGTTGGTCACTTGGGGAAGAGTGGATAGTTCCTTGGAGCCCACGCCTGGTAAAGGTAACTTCAAACATCAAACTATCTCCAGGCCACTAACTGCCACAGAGGCAGGGACTTGTTTTAGCCTCCCTCCCTCCCTCCTCTCACTGCATAGTAACTGTTGGATCGTGCTGCTGGCTGTATTTCAAGTGTAGCATGCAACTCTTTTCCAGCTTCCTAAACAAAGCACAGCCTGGAAGATGGCAGCTTCAATGATACACACACCACAGCAGGGATGCCAAAAAGCTGATGCTTTATGGGCAGGTCAGAATGATTTTAGCCCACTAAAACCACTACTGCATAAAAACTCAGGCCTGCTCAGACCCTAAAGTAGCGAAAACCAGTAACTACAAATCCCCCTACACTAATTCCTTAGAGCGGGGGCTCCAGGGAGCTGAACTTTGCTGCTAGAATCATCAAAACCTCACAAGTCGCAGGAACTGAAAAAGCCCTTTAAAGGCCAAATACCCTGTAGCATACTGGCATGGCCTCGGCAGGGAGATTCACAACAGCACTAGAGAGAACCCACAGGAAGGGAATACACTGCGTAGTAGTTACAGGCTTGAAATAGGGTGGGTGTTCTCCTAATTCTCTCTCTCATAGATGGCCTGTAGGTGTGTGCATGTGTATTTCTTTCAGCCCAGACCTGTTAATTCCTGTCTGTTTACATGGATGGGGTTGTTCAGTGAGAGGCAGGTTGCAGGGCATGTTCCTATCTCCAAATAAAAATGCACTTACAGGTCCACGGCACATTTTTGTTCTATTATTCACCTCAAGGCTTGAAAACCTTCTTATACACAAAGGAGGGCTATCCAGATGCCTTTTATTGTACTTAGGAGAAGCACAGAGGTCTAACAATTTCATCTGTTCTTGTAAACCTGTCAGAGTGTTTGTGAAAAATGTGATGCCTAGGACAGCTACTCACTGGCACAGAGCTGCATTAACTTTTGTAAGAGTAAATATATTATACATAGTTAAGGTAATAGGTAGAGATTATATCTTGGCTTACTAATGAAATAACCATTATTATTTGCTTTTGTGTAATTGCAAACACAGATCCAGTATATGCCTTGAACTAAAAGAATATTCATAGAATTATAGAGTCATTCAGCTGGGAAGAGACCACTGAGATTATCAAGTCCAACTAGTAACCCTACACTACCAAGTTCATCCTTAAACCACTGAGATCATCAAGTCCAACTATTAACCCTACATTCCCAAGTTCATCTCTAAATCACTGAAATCATCAAGTCCAACTATTAACCTTACACTACCAAGTTCATCCCTAAATCATGTTGCTAAGCACCACATCTAAACGATCTTGAAACACACCCAGGGACGGTGACTCAACCACCTCCCCGAGCAGCCTGTTCCAAGGCCTGATCATGTTTTCAGTGAAAACAGCTTTCCAAATGTCCAGTCTAAACCTCAGCTGGTGCAGCTTGAGGCCGTTCTCTGTTGTTCTATCACTAACCATCAGGAAATAGCCAGTCCAGAAAACAGCATTGCTTCACTGAACTGTTACATAAATATTCCTCCTCGTTTTGCTAACCTTTTATCACAATTTCAACAAACATTCACACCTCTCTCTTTCCCAGTGTCTTGTCTGCACATGTGCAATCAAGGAAGCTGGAGCCAAAGCAAATAAATTCAAGGCAGTTTTATCAAAGGTATTACACAGCATTACAAAAGAGGCTGATGTAAGCAACGTGGAGCTTGGAAGAGTCTGCATTCTCAAGTGGAGTTCTATTAGCAAAGAAGTAACTTCTATCTGCTGCCTGATTTGAATTTGTGTCGATTCTCCTCGCACAAAGCATGCCGCAGGCTCCGGTGGTGGTACAGCCTGGTGCCTGTCTTCTATTGTCAGTAGTGTAGGGAATACTGGGTTAAACAGGATGTGTGCAGAACCTGCCACAGCTCCAAAGGAGCTGAGACAATTCATGCCAGCAGACAGCTTGGCTTCATACTTGTAAGTAAGAATGAAAGGTACATGAAGACCTAATCCTCTTTTGGACAGGACTCAGATTTATTCTTTGCTTGTGCACCTTGCTGGGGAATTGTTCCAGCTGCTCCTCAAAGGGGCCTAGCCAAGCCTTTGACACAGTAACATCCTTCTGTTGATGCCCATATCTAAGCTTTTTAAAAGACCCCCTTATTTCTTCACATGAAATGACACCAGTCACCTGTCCCTGGGAAGAACTGATGCAGGGGATTGTCTTTTTCTACTAGAGTACAGAGAAGGATTTTAAAAAGTAAACCAAAGCACATTACTACTTGATGCTGCAATCAATGCTTAACAGAAGATCTGAAGTGGTAACTAAAGGTGCAAGGTTTTCTGTATAAAAAATGTTTTCCTAATATGCAGTCTAAACCTCTCCTAGTGCAGCCTGAGGACATTCTCTCTTGTTCTATCACTATCAATCACAGGGCCAGTACAGCATAAGGGACCTTTCTTTTGCATCGAACTGTATGACACGGATAACGGCTTAATTCACCTCTTCATAAGCATGACAATGACAGCACTAATGTGCTCTGACAATTTGGGCATGTGTGTGCGTGTCTGCATGGATGTTATATACCCACCCATCAGCAAGAAGTACAGTCTGGGAGTGTAAGCAGCACGGCTCTGATCTAACAAAGCAATCAAGGACTTGCCTAACTGAGAACAACCCTCATAATACAGGATGGGGGTTTTGGCTATGTGCTCTACTTAATTTGCTGCCTTGAATCGTAATGTACCACCCTGACAGTGCACAGAGAACAACACTGTCCCCTTTGGTTTGGGTGAAACTGAATCCTACAAAGGCTGTTCTGCTAGATTATTTTTCAGTGCTTTTCTGCTCCAGTTCTGTTTTCAGCAAAGCAGAAAGCACATGCATACGTGTATGCACATGTGATCCTAAACGCTATTGGTGATCTGTAACTCAAGGGGATGATCAAGGAAATACTCAAAGGAAAGAGCAAGGCACAAATACAGGCTGGGTGGTGAACAGGTTCGAGGAGGACTTGGGGTTGTTGGTCAACAGAAAACTCAACATGGACTGGCAATGTTCACTTGAGGCCCAGAAAGCCAATGGCATCCTGGGCTGCATCAAGACAAGCGTGACCAGTAGATCAAAGGAGAGAACCTTTGTCTTTGGTAGTGAGAGGTCGTCTTGAGAGATGTGAAGTGACCTTGTTTGAAAGGGACCTTAAAATCGGTTGGTGATGAGGATCTCATGGGTATGATTAAGGAAATACTCAAAAGAAAGGACTTTCTAACCATGGAACTACGGAATGTAATAAGGAAGAGTTGAGAAAAGGCTAGTATAGGAACCATGCCTAGCAGATCCCGATTTGTGGAAGTGAAGCAGGCTGGGGTATATGACAGGCTAATCCGTGAATAATTACTTCTCTAAAAACATTTGTGTTCAGATGCTCTTTAATTATTGAATGATCTTCAGAAATTGCTTCTTGCCTAAATTATGAATAAATTATGACAACACCTTGTATTGTAATTACAGTGTGATTTTCATTCCACAGAATCTTTAGGCCTTGTAGAGCATACGTGTAATTAATTTTTGCTCACCCCAGGGCTGAGCGCAATGCCTAATAAAGAGAATGGACTGGATTAGTTATTAACAAAGGTGATCAGACCTCTTTTCTTATTCCTCACCACTTCTCTAGTTTCTTAACCACTGTTGCAACCACTGCCTGGTGGCAGTGATGAGGATGGAGAGGGAAACTGCAATAGGGAATAAGGGCAAAGAACAAATTCTTGCCATGGAAGCCAGTCACAATGTCTCTGACAGTGATCACAGCAGGACCAAATAAATAAAGGTTAAAAAGCATGAGTGTTTTAGAAGATAATTAATTGTATGGTTGCAAAGTTAATATCTGATTTCTATACTAAAATTACACTTCAAAGAATATTTGGGACAATGCTCTGATGCAACTCTCTGCATGTTCGGTATAGGCCCTGGTACTCTTTTGGATATAATGACTATAACAATAAAACTTTTAAGACAACGCAGAGTCATTCAGCTGTCAAAAAGAAAGCAAAGAGATTTAGACTCTGGATTTTGAAATTAAGGTCCAACCCAATGACCTAGATATCACACAATAGCAACTAGAGCATGACACTATTAAATTTTCCCCATCATAAATAACTTATAATAATGAACAGTTAATCATTCTACCCAGACAAACATATTCGCTGCAGACTAAGAGCAAAACAAGCATTGAGAGGAAATGTTCTTGGTTTTGAGGTGTGAACAATTCTGTCTCTCTATATTTTAAAAGTCAATACTCACTATTATGCTTGAAGATTCTAATAGTAGCACCTGAAAGTCTTGCACCAAGAACGAGAGACGTGTGGTTCAACTCATCACTTAAAATGAGGCATCCCTGTGGAGAAGGAGTATAATAAACATCTGCATGAATTGGGAGGCTGTTGACAGATGTGCGGGTGTCAGCATACAAACGTGTCTATGGTAGAGCATTGCACCGATTAAGCTAGAAGTATTAAACATGAAGTGGGTAATCTACAACTACTCTGAAGGTGTCAGGATGCATTGCAAAGGCAGGCAGAAACAGTCAGATCAGACACTTGGGTGTTCCTAGGTGGAGCAAAGGGGCCTGCAACTAAAAAGTTGTGAAAAACCCTGGCTGAGTGACTGCTTTACAGAACTAAAAGAGGTGTTGCCTTCTCTACCACCAGTGTACAGTCTATTTCGTGTAGCAAAAAAGTAATCACTGCCCCATATATGAAGAAACAAGAAAATGTAGTTGCTAGGCTTAATTATAGGGGAAAGGTTAGGAATTAACCTCCTCAACATAGGAGAGTTACGTGCTATCTGTAATACATATGCTATTTAATGATAACAACATATAATGACTGTATACTAAACTGTTATGGTTATATTCTACATAGTACATGTAATATTAGGAAAGTTGTTCTACTTATATCTAAATATCCCACCTCTGGCAAAGGCCTGAGTGAGTGGGGCCAGCTAAGTGAGGGAAAATTATTTTACAGATAAGTATGGGACAAATGTCCCTTAGGTCTGCAATTTTGATAGATGTATTAATTCTCCATATCTGTTCCCTTTTTGCTGGACAATTGCTGCAGCACTATTGCAGATTGAAGTTTATGTTGTGGGCAGCTGAAGCAATTCTCCCTGCCCAGTCCCCAGAACATGCATTGTTTTAGGGATTTCTTGCAAAAGCTAGATTAGTCTTCAGTCGTGAGTGAAGAAGTGATGTCACTTCTGCATTACTGCTTCTGAAGAAATACTCATCACGCAGTGAGTTCGTTCCATCTCCACTAAGAGGAGAATGCTGTCTGTCACTTGCACAAACTAAAGAGGAGACACTTGCTTTCCTGTAAGAGCGTAATGTATTTACTCGTTATGTCAGGAGTTGTGGTTGACACAGGATGGTGGATTTTCATGTCACTGTGTTAGGTAACCCTTCAACACAAAATAAGAACTCAACTTTTGTCTTAGGGTCACAATTTCAGACTTTGATTTGCTGACAGTTTTGCAGAACTGGCAGGAGATCTGGTCATCAGGAACGCTAAGTATTGTGGCTTCTCTTTTCTAATAATAAATAATAATAAATACTGTAATCCTTAATTTTCCAGCTGCTAGTTGTGAAAAACATCTTTTCAAGCAGCCCAGATTCCGCATCCCACAACACCTGGGACATGGGATGCAAAATGTGCTCACTTTTTAGGGAGAAGTTACTTCATTTAGCAAAGCTAAACAACCATATCACTCATCTGTAAATATATATTATAGATGCATGATAGCAACACACAGAGCTAGAAAAAAATCATGAAAGATCACATTTAAGGTCATGAGGCCATCAGCCTTATGACTTACGCATTCCTAATACCGAGCTTTGTTCCTCAATCAAGCTTTTCCACTTGCCGCATGTCCAGAATTCTTCAACAGTAGTTAAAACAATTAACAAATGATTGTTCTACGTGTTATTTAGGAAGTACTCACCTTTCCAACAAGGGCTGGAATATTCATCGAGTTAGTTGCAAAGCCCATGCCAAACACCATAGCGTCTTCTACGCCTAGGAACTTGGCCACAAGGTTCTCTAGTTCTACATGTTTGTCTAGAGTGCCTGCAGAAATAAGCACAGGGATTCTTAATTCTCATTAAACTGTGCAAGTTACGCATTCAAAGGACATAAACCATGCAAAAGAACAGGCTACAAGTGTGTCCTTATGCTGTAAGAACAGTTTAGTTCTAATGAAGGTTTCCATTTGGATCTGTGTGTGTGGGATAATACAAGAACAGGCAAGGATGCAAAACAACTATTACTAATACTAGCAAATACTGTTGCTCTTAAGGTAGTAAAGCAGTTACTTTGGGAAAGTTTTCTTCTTCCATTACAACCTCCTTTGACTCTTTATTCTGTGATCTTTTTGCCTTTGTCTTCCTCTGCAACAAGGGCAAAAGTATCTCTTTTTTATAGGAAATACGAGCCATACATCTTAAGTTTTCCTGAGTCTTCCTCCAGTTTGTCTGAGTGCCTATGCACGTGGACAAAATCCTTCATCGTGATTTCATAGGGATAGGCAAACAAAAGCTTTCTCCCTTTTTTTCTACTTTACAAGATAAAAACTGATAGTAACTCTCTTCTTTCCTGTCTCTCAACAGTCAACCACAAACGTATAAGGCAACACTAGAGAGCCTGCTTTATTGAGTGTTACTCATCTGATATTACTGATTGGAGTTTCCAAACAAAGAAGGTGCTCCAACTATCCAGCAAAACCAATATCTTTCCCCGCCCAGCTCACAATGGAGGGTGACAGAATACAAAAGGCAGTAAACAAAAGAGGGGTGGTTAAGAGATTGAGTTAACAGATAACTTTGAGCAGTAATGAATCATCTCAACTTGCCAGCTCTCTAGACTTTGGTTGCCTGGCTGTGCATTGCAGGTACCAAGGCAGAAGGAACCCTTACAGGATGATCTGTGGGGAAGAAAAGAGAGTAGCCTGTGGATTCTGACAGAGCATTTCCCCTATGAAAAAGGCTTTGAGTAAGGAACAGAAGAGTGAATCTCTCACATCAGTTGCTCTGCACAAATTGATGTCACGACAATATAGGCAAAGTGAATTACAAGTGATGGGAACAAAAATGCTGGGCTTTACTGTGAATGGACGAAGGGCAAATGAACAGAGGAAAGTAGAAGCTTGGCTAGAGGGTCTCAACAAGAATGATGTCAGGAAGATGTTCTTACCTTCATCATGGAGGAAAGCAAAAAGTGATTTAAAAATGGTAGCAGCACAGCTTTAGCAACCGCACTAACTCAGCTGGTTACAGTGATAAAGTATTTCCACTGGCTTTGCTCATTAAATATCCAGAGTAAGAACAGCATTCCCTTGGGAACAGAATGTCAAAAACATCATGCAGACCGAAAACTTGCTAACAGTAAGGGAGATAAGGAGCAAGGATCATGCAGGTTCTGTGAAAACCTGGATTACAGGGACAGTAAAGAACAGGCTGTGGTTTTGCAGAGTTTGCTGGGTTCTGCTAGACCTGACTCAACTTCAGTTGAGCTTCAAAAATGTCTCTGAACGATTTGTATGCTGTACACTGCTGGGTTGTGTCAGCTTTGTGCTCTGATGAGTTAGGCAGCGCAGCACAGAAAACCTGGCTCTGCAGAACCTCCAGTAGCTGTGAGCTGATTCTGCATGAAGCTCTTCGAGAATGGCTGCTTTTTGCACGTGTAGATCCTGAGATACACAAGGGTACGTGTGGGCTCTGCACACAGCCACTGCTCGGTAGCCAAGCTCAATGAAACACAAAACCACACACAGCTTCAGAATTCAGCAACTCCCTGGAAACGTGTGTGGGAACCTATGTCCTACCTTGGCAGTCCAATAGGTGTCAGGGTGGATGTCTGTAGTTTTTGACTTTGAGTTTTGGACTCAGTTAGTGTGGTTACAACATACATTGACAAGTGAGAATGTCAGCATGGTCAGAGGGCTCTGGGTGGTGTTCCCTGCAGGTGTTTTGTTGCTGAGAGTTATCCACACAAAGAAAAGATGAAGTCTGAGATGGAAGCATTTGAAGCCGTCCGTGCAATGCTCACAACTTAAATTAGGAGCTTTGTCAAAGCATAAATGCAAGCAGTGGGGGGCTTTGCAAGGCAGGCATTTTGGGGCATGTCAAAGTGTTCCTGATGCTTCCAGGGCTGAATCTGACACCTCTGGAATGGAGTTTAATTGCTTTTTGGCACCGCATTTTGTTTTCTGGTTTTACAAGAAAAGACTGACTCACTACAGATTACTATGTTCAAGCAGAAAGGACCAACACATTTTCCACCTATTTTCATCGATTTTGTGATGGTGAAAATGAGACATTATGGAAGTATTTGATTCCCACTTATTTCTTACTGATTTAACAAATGCAGGTGATGCTGAATATTGCTATAGCCTGCAAATCCCGGAATGCTAATTAGATTTAATGGGGGTTTGGTTTGCAAAACTATGGTCACAGCCATCACCCCGACAAGCCTAAATGGCACTTTCAGACAGATGCAAATGTCTTCCAAAGGAATTTCCACTGGCACAAACTGCTGGGTCACAACCTGCTTCATAAGAAAAGCAGTAATTGCATTGATCTTGATTAAATATAACCGTGTTGGTGTCAAGTCAGGTTATCAAGGCTCTTAAAACATCTTATAGTCTGTTGGATTCAGACCAGCATCATGATCTTGAGAATGAAAAGATATATTTAATATTTCTATACATGCTAGATGTAATTTTATTAATATGCTACACAGTCGTATGCAGTAAAGTACGGCAGGTGTTCCAAAATTATAGAGGTGTTTGTCCTGATTCATTTTCATCATAGTGGCTGATACAGTCCTGTGGTTTGGATTTAGAAGGACAGTAGTGTCGATAACGCACTGATGGTTTAGTTGTTGCTGAGCCGTTTTTACACTGAGTCAAGGACTTCACAGCTTCTCATCTTACTCTGCTAGCAGAGGCTGGGAGTGAACACAATGCTGGGAGGGGACACAGTCAGGTGAGCTGACTCAACAGAGCCAGAGGGATATCCCATACCACATGACATCATGCCTAGTATATTCACTAGGAGGAGTCGACTGGTGATTGCTGAGGCTTGGGCCATGGTAGGCATTGGTCCGCGGTGGTAAGCAGTTGTGTTGGGTATCACTCGGTTTGTATATTTTACTATCATTATTATCACTACTATTATTATTCCCTTCTTTTTTCCTGTCCTATTTAGCTGCCTTCATCGCAACCCATGAGTAAATTATCTTTAGTAGGAGATGACAAAGAAGCTTTTCTTTTCTCTATCCCCATCCCAGTGGGAGGAGGTGTGTGACTGAGCAGTTGTGTGGTGCTTAACTGCCAGCTGGGGTTAAATCACAACAACTAAAGTTGTTGGAAAGTAAAATAAAAGATGTTATCAGAAGTGGGCTTCCACGATGTTAGCCACCTCTGCAGACTCCACAACTTTCAAAGCCAATCCCCTGCTGTTCAAACTCAGATGACCCAGTTCCCTCTATTGACTCGTCACTCCACTCTGAGGACAGGGGACATGAAGTATGCTGTGCTTTGACAGGCTGACAGAGGTTTATCCGTGCTCTGGGGATGAAAGTCACTCTGAGTCTACTAAAAAGACTAAGCTTGAAAATGCACTTCCAGCGATGCACACGGTTATTTAGCTTTGACATTCTCAACTTGGACAAGATGTCATCAGTCACTCTGTCCCATACAGTCCGTCAGGTTCTTAGGTACTACTGACATGTAGTGGTTAAAGTGGTAAGAGTAGCCTATAACAGCATTTTTCATTTGGGATTGTGAGAGCTAAAGAAACCAGGAAAACAACTCCCTGCTTCAAGTTAAAAAACCCCTAGAGGGTGAAGCTGAGATAAGCAACAAACTGATGGAAGAAAAAGAATAGATTCCCATAAAAGCCACTTGCACATATAAACAGCAACTGGGAATCCTACGATCGCTGATGTGACTCATGTGATAAGAGCCATCACTCTGAAAGTGAATTAGCAATAGGAATCCTTAGGAGGACAGGGAACAGAACAAAACCCATGGACTTCTCTGTTGTATTTGAAACAAACCCACTCTGATAAGAGATTTGTCAAAGGATGAGAAGAAGGATATTACTGAGAGACACACATATTTCTACAAAAGCAAGAGTGAGTTATCACTGTAAGGATGAAGAAGTAGAATATGTAGAAATGGTGTTATTTGTTTACTCCATGCCACAAGAGGGGATGATGCAGATGGTATCACTGCCCGCTGTAAGAGCAGAGCGTATACTTGTGGAATATTGGCAAAAGAGAGAAAGAAAAGCACACAGCAGCATTAGGCAGATGCCTCATTAAAGACTGCATGGGCACAACAGAGTCCCAAAAGTGGAGTTTGAAGAAGCGGTTGGAAAAAAAAAGGAAACACTCAAGCTTTCTTAATGTTACTGCCAGCTGATCCGGCTTTCACAGCACAATGATACTGCAGATGGCACGGATATAATAAAGTCCCTGTGTAATTTACTGGTGCTCAGAGTGAGTAGATTAATTTTAATAAAACCAGTTTAATTGAGATCTTCAAGGGTTTTCTTGCCTTTCAACCAAAATTTATGGCTGGAATCCAGCCTTTTCAGCCAAAGCCTGGATGGCAGTGTGCATAGATAACATTACGTATCAGAGATGTTTTAGGTTTTAAACGGGTCACACAACTCCTAGTTAGTCCTGATGCCTTCAGTTCCACCTGTCTGGAGCCTCCAGAGCAATGGTGAAATACCAGGAACAAACCCTTTGTCAGTGATTTATGGGAGGGGAGGCACAGAAAGGAAAATTATCTTAGGAGGAGATGACAAAGAAGGAAAATTCCTTTCAGACTGTTTCCAAATTTATACCAGACCCTGCTAAAAAGGACTCAAAATAATGAAGTATATACACACACATACACATTCTGATTTATGTGGCTGCTGTTTTCCCTTAGCTACTACTTGGAAACTGTAAATTATGAGAACTTTAGTTCTATATTTCTTTCTCCTAACTGAAAAAGTCCATTGATTTCTGTGTTTGTACAATACCGAGTTTAAAATGAGCCCTGCCCTCAATTAAATCTTTGAAGCGATACAAAAGACAGATTGGGCAAGTAACTATTTTTACCTTCTTAAAATGCTGCTAGACATTCGTATTAGACCTTAGAACCCGGGTGAAGAGGATGGAGCTAATTCTGTTTCTAAACGTTGGCACATTTCAGAACTTAGTCACAATTAAATACATAAACCCCTTCAAACAAACAAAAAGCCCTACGACTGTGTGCAAGCTAGGTGTTAAAAGGCCATTTCCTAACCGTGGCCTCAAGAATGAATCACTCTGTGAGTCTCCTGTACAGGTTCCATCTTGACTTTTGGTCCAAGACATAATCACAGGAGAACAATCTCAAAAGGCAGGAATCCTGCTTGGCTGCTTAAATAGCACTAATGATACGCTTGCTCCTCTTACTCATGTGTATCATGTCCGTAAGGAAGAATGGTGAGTTAGATAAACAGGGCATTGGAACTACCAGCTGCTTGTGTGTCAGCCCCATAACCACCCTGGGAGCAGCCAGCGTGTAAAGTCGGAGGTGTCTAGTCTGGAGAAAAGGAGCTTGCTTATTGATCTTCACAACTATGTGAAAGGCTGTTGTAGAGAGGTTAATCTCTTCTACCAAGTCACTGGTGATGGGATAAGAGGAAATGGCCTCAGGTTGTGCCAGGGGAGGGTTTAGATGGGACAGTAGGGGAAACTTCTTCACTAACAGAGTGGTCAGGGATTAGAACAGACGGTTCACTTGAAACCATGGTTTAGTAGGCATGGTGGCATTGGTTGTTGGTTGGACTAGGGGTGGTCTTAGAGCTCTCTTCCAACCTTAATGATTTTATGCCTCTATGAATATTACTGATTTTGCTGTCATCTGCAGTCAGCAAACAGAAAACAATTTGCACATTTCTCCCTTAATAATTTTAAATTATGCCACTTAGAAAAAGCTGATGATAAATGTGAGAGGATGGGCTTGTGAGCCTGCCTCCAACAGTAGCTAACTCCCACTCTTGCCTTTAAACTACACTGATTTGCACAGCAAAAAGGGCCTTCACATTCAAGCTATAGATGCTATTCCAAGGTTATTATGATTCTTATTTGTTAGCATTTTTCTTTAGCTAAGAAGTAACACTTCTGAGAGGAAGATTTAAATAGATAGAAATACAGATAGAGAATTTTTGGGAGTAGTTTACATGAAATGCTCTAACATTCCAAATATTGCAAGGACTAGTCTAGCTGGTTTCCAGTTACTTAAATCCTTCAACATTTAAGAAATACTGTCTCAGATCCAAGTTTAAATTCCTGGAAACATAACTTCCTGATTCTTCACATCCTGATTGGTTTCTTGACTTTATAATGAGCTACCCAAAGAAAAGGGTAGCTTTTTCTGCCCCTGCAGGAGAGACTGCTGCTGACAAGAGCTCTTTCATTTCAATTACACGATGGGCAGTTTTGTCAGGTACAGCAGGCTGGGATCTCTCTGTATCTGTCCTCGACACCTCACACTGTTAATCACAGAAGCATTAGCAATCAGAAGGGACCTCGAAAGATCACCCAGTCCAATCCCCCTGCCACAGCAGGATCACCCAGACCAAGTCATATAGGAACAAATCCAGGCGGGTCTGGAACATCTCCAGAGAAGGAGACTCCACAGCCCCCCTGGGCAGCCTGTTCCAATAGTCCATTACCCTCACTGGGATGAAGTTCCTTCTGGTATTTATAGGCAAACTCCTCTGTTCTAGCTGGCACCAATTGCCCCTTGTCCTGTCAACTTGAGAAGAGCCTGGCTCCATCCTCCTGACACCCACTCCTCACAGATTTATAGATATGAATGAGGTCCCCCCTCAGCCTCCTCTTCTCCAAGCTCAAGAGACCCAGCTCCCTCAGCCTTTCCTCATCAGGGAGCTGCTCTACTTTATCATCTTTGTTGCTCTACACTGGACACCCTCCAGCAGCTCTGTGTCCTTCTGGAACTGAGGGGCCCAGACCTGGACACAAGAGTCCAGGTGCCGTCTCACCAGTGCAGAGTAGAGGGGGAGAAGAACTTCTCTTGATCTGCTAACCACTCCCCTTCAATAAGCTGAAGCTCATCGACTTCAGATGTTCTCAGAATGCTGTTAACGTTCTAGGTGAATGGTCCTATTATTCCTCTGAGCCTGACCCCCTGACCAAGAGGGTACATCTCCAGCTGCTCTGAAATATTCTGAAGGACCTTAAGTTTAAAATTCTTGCTGTCAAGATCTTTCAGGAACTACCTCCAAACCACAGAGAACTGAAAACCTTTTCACCTCTAACCAGACCATGGTAACAGGGGTTTTGCCTTCTGCCTACTGTATGCAAAGCACCACTTTTACACATTCACCCTTACTAACCTGACACATCCCAAAGCACATGTACAACTCTTGTTGATGTCCTTTAGACTACCTTCTCTTAATATCTTCTTAATCTTAATGTCCTCAGTAACACTGAAAACAGCCAGTTTACTACTTCATTACTTCTTTACCATAAATACTGCTCAGCTTTGTAAAAACAGAAGAACGATAGCATGACGAACACACACACACATATATATATAGTAGCATCCAAGCTTCTAACTGATTTCAGCATAAGGACATTGTGAATCAGATAATAGTTTTGGTATTTCTAGTAGCTATCAATGATCCTTTCATGCGGCCAGTGTCCCCTAGAATGCAGAGGAGTGTTAAGCTTGAGCATCTGCAGCCTTCTTTGTGATCAGTTCCTCGGGTCTGCCAGCATTCAGTGTGAAGAGCTGCCTCTTAAGTTTGGATGGAAACTATCTACCAACTTGAAGCAGTGGCCTCTCAATCTTGTAGCAGAAGAGACAGTGAACACCCCACCCTGACCACACTTGCACACTACATGTGGTTTTGAAGATTCCTCTGATTTCCCCTTTTGTGCTTTAATGGAACTGCCACTTAAACCCCAAGATCTTGCTCCTGATGGGTAACAGTAAGCCTGGTCTTTAAAAAAAGGAAAAATTCCTCTTTCCTTTGAAAATCCCACAAAAGCCTCAGGAATGTGTTTTAACTCGTGCTGTTATGCTAAGACAGTGATTTACTATTATTATAATTTACAGGCATGGAATTAAAAATGGAGTGGCCAATAGCCACTGCTCTGAATTGCTTTTTGGAGCACAGGCTTGCTGTTAGCTGCATGGAACAGAACGCTTATCGACACCAACAAAGCCAGATCCTAACATCCTGCTTTCCTATCGTAGTCTTGATGTGCAGGCTGCTTTCTGAGAGTCACTCTCTAAAAGACTGGTGCTGGCAAGACTTGCACAAGGTTTGTTATTTATAGCCCATTCTTGCACTGTGAATAGTCCGACTGAAGTTCACGGGACTGTCTGTTGAGAAAGCAATCAGAATGAGTCTGAAACTTTGCTCATTCCATCAAGATAACCTTGAGTACAGCACAGGAATTGAGGTGAAGATAAAGTCCTAGAAATCTCTGCATGTTGCCTCTTGTAATAACAAGATTTTTAATGGTTGAGGATGAATCGGTCTTTTCTTAAGGGTCTTTTTTAGAGAATAAGTCAAAGTTACTCAAGTCTTCCCTATACAAAAAAGCTGCAAAGGAGTAAGGAACACCAGACCTCTTTGATGTACTGACATACCCTCACGTAGAATAGAACAGAGAGAAAAAGGCCTTCCTTCACTTTTTTAGATGACTAGTAATGGTGACAACTTTCAAGCATGAAATTCAGGATTATTGCAGTCACCAGCCAGCTCACCTACAAAAGGGTCACCCAGTGAGCAATCTGAGCGCTGTCACCGACACAGTTATTATTGGCAAATCATAGCACGACGATGACAAGTTTGCCTCCCCTCCCCTCTGTTTATTTTGGTCTAGTTAAGGGGCTTTTAAATAAAAACCAGCAATGAAATACAGTGATTTTTTTCCCCTAACATTTCTGGAGGAAGAGTTTGATTTGGGAAATCCAAAGAAAGGAAGTCTGAAAGGGAAATCTGCTCTTGCATTTTTAGGGCTGGAGGTTGTTTTTTCTGAAAGGCAGGCTGATGGTACCATTAGGAACTCAAGGCTTTGTGTAGAAATATACAACAGAACGGCTAACTATAGGCAGCCTACAAACCAAGAAAGCAGACGAACTGTAAAGGACTTCCAAACTGAAAAGGTCAGATGCAGCCTTTCTAAATTTGCTCCTTACAGGCTGTGTTGTGCCCATGAATGTCTCATTACATATTATAATATGTTCTTGGAATATGGGGTTTTCAAAATACATGCAAAAGCTCATTTGACTAATCACAATGCTCTGCATGTGGTAACTGAAACAAATCTGAGCTGCAATTAAATTTGTCCCAATACAATCCTTGAAATCTCACTGTTTATGGCTACTTTTAAAAAATTAGCACGTTACTTCCATGACTAAAAATCCCAGACTGCTCTATGAAACATTTCCTTCTGCTTTTCAGAAAATCAGCAATATTTTTCCTTTAAAAAAACGATTAATGAAAGACAGCGTCACTCTTCAGAGTGATGTTATTGTCAATAGACTTAGAATTCTCTTCAGTTATTGTTGATAGACTTAGTATTCTCTTAAGTTATTGTCAATAGACTTAGAATTCTCTTAACTATTTAATTCCTTCAATATATCAGCAAGAAAAATTTACGGCAACTGTGGCGAGCATCTGTCTGTTTACTCACCCATTTCCTGCCTGGTGCTGCAGATTCCTGTCCCATATTTTTGTAACTCTATGGTCACAGTTTTCAACGCATTAACATCCGTTTCTGCGAAGCCGAGGTAATTATAAGAACCCATATTGATTACATTCTTGATAGTCCTCCCTGTAAACCTGCAAGCAAAGCAAATTTTAAAGAACAGAGCAAATTTCCCTCCAACCCTAAATAAAAAAAGAAAAAAAAAACCCACCAAATTTTATTTCACTCTCAAATTCCTGTTTGTGATTTTATAATCCCCATACTTTAATATCCTAGCAGTTTTTCCACTCTTTTGTATTATCATCACTATTTTTCATACTACTGCATCCTAGAATGGTAAAGGGGCTGGAAGGTCAGCCCTATGAGGAGAGGCTGATGGAGCTGGGTCTGTTTAGCCTGGAGAAGAGGAGGCTCAGGGGTGACCTTATCGCTGTCTATAACTACCTAAAAGGGGGTTGGAGTCAGGCGGGGGTCGGTCTTTTCTCCCTGGACACTGGAGACAGGACAAGGGGTCACAGTCTTAAGCTCCATCGGGGGAGGTTTAGACTTGACAATAGGAAAAGGTTTTTCACTGAAAGAGTGATCCGGTTTTGGAACGGGCTGCCCACGGAGGTGGCTGGGTCACTGTCCCTGGAGGTGTTTAAGATTAGGCTGGATGAAGTGCTGAGTGGCATGAGCTAGATGTCAGATGTTTAGGGTTACTTGGTTGGTTTTAGGTTGGACTGGATGATCTTGAAGGCCTTTTCCAGCCTCATCAGTACTGTGATACTCAGGATGTTTTCCAGTTTCCAAGCTGCAGATATCCATGTACTGGCATTAGTTGAAATGGTGCTTTGATGGATATAAATTAACAAAAAGAAAGCTAGGACTTTATCAAGGGACAACTTCTAGACATGAATTTTTCAATCACATTGTCAACAGCTTCAGAGCAAAATCATGAGTGTTCATGTATACACGTGCACAGAGGAATGTTCTTGAGGAACGCGGTGTGGGAAACACTGCAAGACATTCTCAGTAAGCTGAAGTAAAGTCGACCTCCACATTGTCAGGGTGGTGAATGTTGATATCTATTTATCAAATGGTTAAGCTGCGACCCAGTTAAAACTCAGCTCCAGACACATACTGATTAAGAAGCCACGTTTATACAATACAAGAAATTCTTATTTCAATTCTAACCAAGGGATACCAAGAATTTCATTGTAATGTCCTGATGACAGTTCTGCTGTTATAAATGAATCATGAGCACATGTAGTTGAGCCCATAGATTCCAGTCCCTTCCATAGCAGATTTCCAAACCATATTCAGAAGAAACGGGACAGATGTCAGCACAATACTGGTATCAGGAAAAAAATACTTGAGGATACGAGGGGCTGGATGCAACTTTCTGTTCTCTGTATAGGGAGCAGGAGTATTCTTGCACAGCTGGCAGCTGCAAAGCTTAAGATGACTCACCTAAATGTCCAGTTGTAGTCATCTGTAACGCGTTCCATGAGGTCAAACTGTGGTCCTGGGACGCTGCATATCGGACGATTCCAGTTATCTCGTATCCTCATATAGAGGTTTCTGGTGTAAAAATTCTCAAAGTCTTGATAAAGTGGCACAAAATCCTGGTTTGGAAACATGCAGAGGGTTAGGCTGCTAGGAAAACAGCTGCTTCTGCAGCCAAGGTATTCCCACTGAAAACCAAAAGTGGTTTCAATAGTAAACACAAAGCAGTAACAGCCAGAGGTCTCATAGATTCCTAGAAGGGTTCAGGTTGGAAGGGACCTTGAAGATCATCTAGTTCCA
>VZRI01010203.1:340239-375571 GCA_013397515.1 Upupa epops | reverse complement strand
ACCTGGTCCAGTGTGTCAGCACCCTCACCATGAAGAATGAGGGTGATGGATGTTGCTGTGTCATGGACAGCTCTAGTCAGCTAATACCTGACTTTAATTCCCTCAAAATACTAGGGTGGTTTGTTTTTAGGGAATGGATTTTTTGGTTGTTGTTTTTATTATCAGCATGTTGCCCTAATTCTCCAGTCTAATATTTGGAAAGTTAAAGTGGAAGAACTTGTTATCCTCTCACTTGGAGAAATGGAGTGCTGTACATTTTCAAACTGAGCATTTCACTGTGTGCAGCAGATCGCAAAACCAGGTGGAACAACTCATTGTGTTTCACAAAATGCCAGATACAATAAAGCCAGTCTGGCACAATTGATCTGGGCATTATTGGCTTAGACTAGACATGCAAACAGCCAATTGAGACAACTAGCTTGGTCGATAATTTTTATCTATGGATTTTACTTGGAAATGAAATTAGAGAATCTGAACAAAGGTTTATAGGACACAGCGATATCGCCCCATTCGACAGTGGGAACTGGTGATGCAGATAATGTAGCAGACTGGAGAATTAGATGAACATGTAATCTGTGGTGGATGGCAAAAATACTTAGCTGGCATGTTTGGAATGAAAATAGCTCAACAAATGGCCAAATCATTACATGAATTATAAGGATATTCCATGTGGATAAGACAACTTCAGCAGGATATCTCATTAAGCAGCGACAAGCTAAAACAGAAAACCATTTTGGGAATTTTATCTGCAAAACAAACAGTAACCAGTAATGCTGTTGGCATTTTTCCTCCGTGAGGCCAGGTGGTACAGTAAGCCATGGCTCAAATTACATAAAGGAGGAGCAGCAAAACCAATCTAAACAAAGTTTGAAGGCAATAGAGCTTTCCGAGCTGTGAGTTTCACTTGAAATTCCTTCATCTCACATAGTTCTAGCTTAAGATTTGCAAGAATTTGGGCTACGTTCACTTTGTGCTGGACAATGATTCCCAAAGGCTCTGCAACCGGCTGCTCAGAAAACGTGTCAGCAATTACAGAGGTGTTGGGGCTTCCTACTGCTGTGAGGGACAAAGACAGCCAGGTGGAGCAAAGAAAAATTGGGGTTTAACAATAAAGCCTTTCTAGGCTTTATTTTTTTCTAGATCAATCTAATACTTTGAGATTCTCTTTCACTCGGAGTACTCTGACACTCTTAGAATAAAGTGAGCATCAGTCGAGGTGAAAATGACAATATTACACACAGACACATACTCCTACTCGTGTTTAACTACACCGCGGTGCAAGCCATCCATCTCAGCTCTACGCGATGCTCTTCTCTAAGATAAAATGTGTCTCATTACTTGGGTGGGTTATTGAACATAACTTGCAAGCAGGAGAAAGCTCAGCTGTGGATACACGTCTTTTGCATACATACTTTTTGTTCTTCTCTTTCTGCAGCAATGTTACGTTTTTCTAGTCCCCAGGCTCTCATAAAATCTCGCAGGTAGCCAAATATTGTTCCCACTCCAAAACCCAGGAAAGTAAGAACAGCAACATACATTGGTGCCTGTTCAAAGTGCTCGATAAAGGTTTTTTTGTAGAGAGTTCCGTTTGATACGCCATTCTTCTGAAAACAAAACAAACTTGTGATTAATACGTTGCATCCCATCAAAACTTGGACCTTAGACCTCAAGGCAAACTTTTATCTCTAGTACCCCACAAATCAGGAGACACCGATACAACCTATACGCGAAGAGGAGGACCCTTAACACTGCAGCTGTTACTGACCACTACATGTTCGTTCCATTTTCTCTCCACCACTGTCCTCAATTGCAGGTGTCTTCAACACCACTCCCTGTCTGTTTTGAAACATGTGAAACTTATGAAAGATTTGCAACATAATGTTGTGTAATTGTACTATTATTTCAAGTGATTAAATGGAAACCACAATAATCTGTTCTTGCAAGGCAGAGCTGTAAAAGGGGAAGGGCAGTATTAAAAACTCACCTACACTGCGCTTGACTGTTTCTGGCAAGTCTTGTGTAACCCATTGTAACCTATATACAACGAATCCTCTCTAAAATAGGGCATCTGTACCATGATGTTCTTCAGATCTGATGAATTAGAAAAGATCCCCTATAATTCCAGCCTTCTATTTCCCTTCTGACTTCAAAAATGCTTTTGAAAGAATATTCTTAGTGCCGTTAGTTGCAATTAGTGACCCTCTTTTGAGAAGCATCTAGAAATGTACTACCACACGTGGACAAACTACTTTGTCTCAAAAATATTCAACGCTGTCTGGTTTCCCATTAAAGAAGCCAAGATTCATTCAGCTGCAATATTATCAAGCCAACTTATATCTAGTAGGCTTATCAGATTATTCTTCGGAAGAGAGGGAACTCCCTTATTTCTGCAAAACACGATGACATTTACCTTACTGTCTAGTAACAGCCAACCTGCCAAGTGAGGAAAACCCATCAAGTGTAGGCTGTAATTAAAAGAAGACACAAAAGGTAAATTCTGGAGAAAGGTATAAAGCCTCCTCTAGGGTGGGGTGTCCCTGCCCATGGCAGGGGGGTTGGAACTGGATGATCCTGTGGTCCCTTGCAACCCTGACTGATTCTATAACTTCTTCCCAGTGAGGTTGATGGGGCACTGCAGGGGGCTGCCCAGGGGGGTTGTGGAGTCTCCTTCTCTAGAGATGCTTGAAAGCTGCCTGGACTTGGTCTAGGTGATCCTGCTGTGGCAGGGGGATTGGACTGGATGATCTTTCCAGGTTGCTTCCAATCCCTGATGATTCCATGATATTATAAAGCAAGACTACCAACAGATGAAGAAATACCTGTAATGCGTTGTTATTTGTGGCATGGATTAACTAAATAAAGTGGATTAAGCGTGCAATGCTGAAAGCTGGAATAGAATAAATGCATTAAGAACAAATGCTAAGTCCTTGCCAGAACTAGAGGATTACTGATCTTCATACTGCATAGCAATGCTTTTACCCACAAAAGATTTTGATTTCAGGAATAACTTGCTATCCCATCTTGGGTTCAAAAAGTTATTTAAGGAGAAAAAGGGAAAAAATATAAACAAAGAAGGTGACCAGGATTCACGATAGATATGAAAGGATTCAAAGGAAATCCAAAAGGGAAAAGATTTCTGGGAGGGCTGAACAGAAATGTGCTTAGACTTTGGAAAGATTTACAGCCCTGAGCACAAGAAGGAATCCAGGGCTGGCTCTAACCACACGAGGGTGGATCTTAGAAGCAATGCTACGCAAGTGCCTCCTACCTCAAGTGAATTGCTCTTTTAAGGCAATCTATTCACAATAAAAAACGTTTTATAAGATGAGCTAAATACATGGTTAACTCGTATTTCACACGAGCCACAAGAGCTGTGTATATGCAGCAACACGATGAAGTACTGCATCGAGGCTTAAGCTCAATCATATTACCTTACATTTGTCATGGGCTAAGAGCTTACTTAGCGACATTATGGCAATCCAGCCAACACTGCAGCTTGTCAAGCTGTGATGATGTGGTAGTGCACCTGAACCTGAAGGAGACAATTAGCATGATGACTCTGTTTATCAGTTTTATTAAGAAATTATTTGTTCTTATATTTTCATTGTAAATGAATGGGGAAGGTCATTTCAGACGCGCTTACTGCAACACTGTTCCTCCATAAAAAACATCTACTGTGGAACTCTCATTTCAGCTGCTGCTGTTTTGAGCAGTCAGCATGACATATCCACGGAGTGGTCCCTCCATCATCTCTGTGTCTCTCCATGTTAGAGACAGGGATGTCATGTGGGATGGTGTCAAATGCCTTGCACAAGTCCACATCGATGACATCAGTTGCTCTTCCATTACCTAGCAGAGCAGTAATTCTACCATAGAAGTCCACCAAATTAGTCAGGTATGACCTGTCCTTTGCAAAGCCACGCTGGCCGTCACCAATCACCCTGTTATCTTACATGTGTTTTAGCACAGTTACCAGGAGGATCTGCTCCATGATCTTACCTGGCACAGAGGTGAGACTGGCTGGTCTGTAGTTCCCTGGGTTTTCCTTGCTCCCCTTTTTAAAAATGAAGGTTGTTTCCCCTTTTCCCATCTGTGGGAACTTCACCAGACTGCTATGACTGCTCAGATATGGCCAATGGTCTAGCAAATCCATCTGCCCATTTAATTTAGGACCTGTAGATATATCTCATCAGGTCCCATGGACATGTGCCCCTTCAGCTTCTCCAAGTGTTCCTGGACCTGACTTGTTCCTACTGCGGGTGGTTCTTCACTCTCCCAGACCCAGCCATTGCCCTCGGTGACTTGGATGGTGGGGCTCAAGTGGTTACCAGTGAAGACAAGCAGAAAGTAAAAAAGTAATTGACTGTTTCAGCCTTCCTACGTCTTCAGCAACCAGGTCACCTGTATCCCCTCTGGAGGGGCCTCACATTCTCTCTTGCTTTTCTTTTCTCTCTGGCATACCTGTGGACTCCTTTCCTGTTGCCTTTAATGTCACTGGCCAAAATTAACTCCGTCAAGGCTTTAGCTTTCCTATCCTGGTTTCTGGTTTCACAAACAACTTCTTATCTTCATCCCAGGTAACCTGTCTCTGAGTCCACCCTTTGTGGGTTCCACTCTTGTGTTTGATTTTACCAGGCCTCCTGGCATTCTTGCCTCATTCCTTCTGTTTTAGAGATGCAGTGCCTTTGAGCTTGGGGGAGATGATCTTTGAAACTCAACCAGCTTTCCTGGGCATCGGATCTCTCCAGGGCTTTGTCCCACGGTACCCTACCAAGGAGGTTCTTGATGATGGCAAAGCCAGCCCTGCTGAAGTACAGGATGTCAAGCCTACTGAGCACACCCCTTCTTCTACATGGGCATCTAAATGTTGCCACCTGCTATCATTACTACTGTCAATGTTCTTTATATTAAAGTCCTAAGAACATTATGTACAAATGATGAAAACCAAGACACTTCAAGTAGCCCAAGGTCAACTCAAGGCTGGGGGAACACATGAAAAAAATAAACAGTGTCATCTTGTCTAAAACTAAACCGAGGAAGACAAAGAGTATTTCATCATCCCTGCAGTCCCACAAAAAGCTGTATAGAAAGCCTCTTGACTGGAGTTACCAAAGAAGTGCATTTGCTTCTTTGGAGAGCTGTAATCATAGGAACATAGAATCATTAGGGGTCGGAAAGGACCTCGAAAGATCATCTAGTCCAATTCCACTGCCACAGCAGGATCACCTAGACCAAGTCGCACCGGAACACATCCAGGCGGGTCTGGAACGTCTCCAGAGAAGGAGACTCCACAACCCCCCTGGGCAGCCTGTTCCAGTGCTCTGGTACCCTCATTGCACAGATGCTTTCGCACAGACCCTCGCATCCAAGCATTGGGATACAGGTGACTGACCACTACGAGGAAGCTGAACAGTTTCAGCCAATCTCGGGGGCAGTGGATGAATGGACACTTGACATTTTGCATTACAGCAATGTTGACGTTTTGTGTGCTATTGTCAAGCTTTATTTGAGAAGAAAGAGAATTAGAGACTATTTGAGAAAAAGAGAATTAGAGACTGGACACTTAAATAACCTAGACAGTGAGGATAGGTGTCATGAAGCTGCTGCTGCTGGCACCAAAACTAAATACAGCAGATTTCTTAAAGTTCTCTGAAATGATTTGGAGATCTCTAGTTCCACACTGGGTGTTCCACTGAATGGCACACTCACAAGTATAGTGTTACCTGCAATGACACCTATAGCAGATGGTACATTTTCCAACTCCATACCTCAGCTGTAGCAGATGATTAAATACAAATTCTAAACCCAAAGCCTATGCTATTTTCTTCAGTAGATTTTTCCATCTAGCAGCAATTGCTGGCTTTGAGACTTCATGAGCCTGAGATTGCCTGATTGAATTTAATAGCCATCAAGGCACAGCTATGAATTTGTTCATGATTTTTGAATTGACAAACGCTGTGAAAATGAATTGTGAATTTTGATAATTGATTCAATCTGTCAAACCAAATAATTTCCTTTCTTAATTATAAAGTAATGTGGCAATTTCATTGGAGAATTTACTTGGACCATTGTCGGTTCAGCTTTCCCACTCAACCAATTACACAACACATAATTTACTGTACTTAAATGACCTCTGCCTCTCCACTTCTCTCTTCCCAAGCTGAAGGATTTTAATTTATTTAATTCCAGTCTAGTGTTCTTGGCCTTAGATGGACGTACAAAATAAAATAAAAATATAATCTGTACTTTAATGATTAACTTCCTCTTCACTCTGCAAAGCTCAATAATGCCTAGCTGAGATGAAGCAAATGGCATGGATTTATACATCTGCAAATAATGTTCCATCTTGTTAGCTGTTACTATTGAAATCATTATTCCTATTCTATTTTCTTCCTTACAACAGTTCACAGTTTGAGAAATCTCGCTTATGATTACAATAGATCTCTGTCTCTGCTGCAATAAAGGCAGCTATTTGCACGTTTTTAGATTATTTCCCCTTCCAGTTCATTGTCTGCAGCAGCCTGCAATTTGTCCTCTGTTGTGTCAGCGTTGCACACTACCAATGAGAATTTCTGCACTGCTTGTTGTCCAGAGCTGATTTGTCACTACCCTGAAGGTTCCTTCATCGTCAACACACATTTCACCTGCTTCTGAGATCCCTTTATCCCCACCATCGGTGAAAATGTGAGACAGCATTGGTCCACTAAGAGATTCCCGGGGGACTCCATCTCCATTCCCTGCATCTCCCTGTTCACCCTTCAAGAAATTGAAGGAGCAGAGTTACTCAGTAATTGCTTGTTTGGTTTCCTTTAAAATTGTTGAACAAATACTCTTTGTGACATGCCAGTTGCCTTTTTATTAGCTTGTTTTAGAAGTTCTGCTGCATTCCAAAGCAAAATAGTTTCTCAGTACCCGCCACAGAGTTAAGCGTACTTTCTAGATACAAATGGATGGAATCTACTGATGAACATAAAACCACTGAACGCAGAAAACTACAGGTGAAATTCAAAGTGAACGGATGTTTTGCAATGAGCTTGACAAATCTAAGACTTCACTGACACCACCTACACAGTGATGATGTGCAACTTCTGTGTGCTGAGCCTATGCTTAGCTCCCTGAGGTCGTGCTGTACCATTCTCACTTGATACCAATGACCACACAGTAGCTCAGCCCTGTAACTCTGCTGCAGGCAGTCACAGAGAACCCATGTGAATCGATTTATCAGCAGCCTTAAACCAATTGCTTTCCAGTGAGAGGCTCACAGCAAGAGAATCGCTGGGCAAGATTTTGATGCCAGAGAAGTTAACAGGGATGATGTCAACTTAGGAAAGTCAGCTCTTAGTGCAACACCTCTCAGATTTCTCTAGTGCATAGTGAACCAAAGCATTTTGAAATTCTCTCTTAATGAAAATCCCTTCCTAAGCACTTGCAGTTTTTAAAATGAAGAAAGAAACATTGAGAACAAATCTAACAGTGCTTTTGGAATGGGCATCAGTACAAAATACTGGATATAATAGACTCAGAGTCTTAATCACAATAACTTGTTCTGATAACTTAAACTAATGTTGAAGTCTATTAGACACACTACTGGCAACACAAACCTCATGATATCTGGAATTTGCATTAGCACAGAAAAATAAAAGGTAGCTATTCAAGAGCACCATGTGTGTATAGTTTCCATGTATATATAATAAGACACTCATATCTGCCATATCAGATACACTGAAGACACAGGTACAGCAAACTGTGGACCAAGTGATAGCCATGCCAGCTCAGTGTCTGCCGTTTGGTAGAGCTGTGCATTGCTACAGCTAAAAACTGATGAGAGAAGAGACAGATAATCACTGAAGCATCATCTAATTTCTTGCAGATTATTTGGTTTTAAATAAATTAGTCCTCCCTAATATTAGAAGAAAAACATCTGGGAGAAGACAAACCTCATGAGTGAATTTGTGCCTACTGAATGTGTGAGACAGCTACATGGGAATGTCATGGCTTGAATTCTTTTGGAACAGATGCTGAGGATGGCACACATGGCTCCGTTTTAGCCATGAGAAGGGTATGATCCATCTGAATTCTACTCGAAGCTCAGTAGTGATGGTTTGGAACAGGCTGGTGTGTAGTTTCCCCCCAGTTGCTCACTGTCACCAGAAGGCTGGGTCTGAAATGTTCTATGCAAACCCACTATTTTGATTACCTCAATTAATATGTTTTCCCAAACCATACCTAGGCAGCCAGTAGACACCAGAGGATTCCTGATAACTCAATGCAGTCCCCAGGAAAAGAAAAAAGGATACTGAAATGACAAAAAAATCAAGTCTCCTAAAATGGATAGACTACTGACAGACACTGTGATTGCTTCACAAATCTCTTTGGTTACTGGCAATGTTACCCTTTGCTATAATTATGTGATTTATTTCCTACTACAACACATTTCAAATCTGACAGGCTCAGGTTTCTAAAATGAAGCCAAAGTCAGTTACGTGGGGAATTCACAGCTTGCTGAGCTATACAGACAGCACTTAGACTGTTGCCCAACTTGTGTTAGAAAGTGCTAAAACGAAGGCATTTTGCAATGTGACCTAACCACAAGAAAGCACAATCTTCACATGACACAAACTATGAAAAGCAATCAAACCAAAACCCCCCCTCTGTGTCTGCAGAATTCTTCTTTAGACTGAGTATTGATTTCTGCTCAAGTTTCAAGAAAAAATAAATAAATAAACAAACCCAACTGGTAAGGACTAGGAGCAGTATTTCCAAGACTGTCTATAAGGTTTAGGAGATAGGAGAAATCATGAATCTGTGCACTGTTGAAGTGGCCAGAGGTTTAGAGTTTAAGAGCTCAGGACTTCTAAGCGATTTGCTGCCTATAAATAGTGTTAACTGCTGCTTGTTTTGTTCTGCTGTTTGTGGTTTGTGTGAAGTTTGTGTCAGAGTATCACAGTAGGGTAGGGATGGAATTCTGGAGATCATCTAGTCCAGCTGTCCTGCCAGAGCAGGTTCTTTCACAACATCCTTCTCACAAGCACCAGTAAATGGCTTCTGATTTGTTAGTCAACTGTCATCTAATTGTTCACTACGAACTTGCACCCTTTCTATACAAACTCAAGACACCATCCCACAGGCAGATGTGAAATAAAATACTAGGATCTTCACTTTCCAGGGCATCTTTACTCATCTGAGCACAAACCTAGCTGCATCATGTTTGTGCTATAATAAACTATCAGATAATCGAGACATGCTGTGTGACTTTGAGACTGATACTATGAGAATATGAATGTGACTAACAAGTGCATTAGAAATATACTGTTAAAAGAAAACATAGTATGCAATCAGGAGAAGAATACCCTTGCTATATAATCTCCAGAAGAACACCTTACTCTGATGTAAATATGATGCTTTTAAGTGCAACACAGGGGGTTGGAAGTGTGCAAAATATTTACTCAAAGTTTGGGAAAAAAAGAATGGATGGCAGTGGTAAGAGGTCCGAGTTAGAACAGAAGTGACCTTGGAAGCTTCGCCTTTCATTGTCTTGGTTTGTAAAGCCTTTACACAAATATTTCTGTTGATTCAAGAAATTTCCTTAGCCTGGCTTGTCAGGATGTGGATTTCTAGCCCTGCATACACTACAAGTAACATGCATTCCAGCATCAGTGAATTTGCAAGTATTGAGTAAACTGTCTACGGTGGGGACTTCTCACAAAAGTTGTAGATCAGCACATGTTTCCATCTGGTATGAATTTAGTCCAGCAAGTAGAACTGCACACTGCAGAAAGGCCATACCACAGTGTTTGTCAAAAGAAAAGCCACACACCATTCCAGCACAGAAGCTCAGCCTCATGCACAGAGACCTGGGACAAGTGTCAAGAGCAAACCACAAAAATGCAATAGGATGATTGTGATGAAGAGCTAAGAAAACACTACTTTGAACTGTAGGTTTCAGGAACTGCCACATAAACCAGGACAGATACTGTGCCATTCCATCAAAGGCACTTCCATCAAAGAGTACACACGAGATTGAAAAACACTGCTCAGTAAACTCTTCTCCTGATGCCCTTCCTTCTGTAAGTTGCAAGCAAAAGGTAGGAAGAGAAGACAAATACCTATGCCTGATTCAGTTAATACTGTTTGCTGTTACAGAACATTCAGAATGGACCCAACCCAGCATAACCAGCGAGTTATGTGGGTGAAGACGGAGCTTATCAAAACAATGAAGTTCACTACCCAGAAAGTATTTCCTAATCTTACAGCAATTACAGAGTAGAAAGCCAGGCACAGGGAATCGGGCAAAAAACCCTTGACTAAATGCCGATGTTACAATAACAGAGAGTTCAGGGCATCTGGTTGCAGCGTTTGCTATTTCCACAGCTCCTAGTAAGCTACTCACACCGCCTGGCAGCATCAGAATATCTCAAATCTAGTCAAATGCTGTGGTCTTGCCTTGAAGAATAAACAAACAAACAAACAGACTATGATGACATGGTATTGCTTTGAATTTAGAAATCAGTTCTATGTTTCTCATATTCCTTTCTGATAAGAAGCTAATTTTTGCCAGGATCAAGACTGTAGCTGAACGGAAAGATACTTGCAATGACCTAAGCTCACTTGTTGATTGTGCTCTGCGTGGATTCTGAGCGTAGATCTGCAGGAAGCAATCCACCGACTCAATTTGCCATTAGAGGTTTTGCAAAGAACTCCAGAAAACATTTCAACCAGCACAAAATTCCTCTCCCTGCTGAATTCCTTCGTGAATAAAAGGCTATAGGGTGCAGACAGATCTTGCAGACTAACTTGACTGAATCGTCTTTGAATGCCAGAGCTTCTCCTATTGTACAGTACAACAGCTTTAAACAGAGCCAGGATCTTGCACTGGTGACGGTTGAAAAATGAAAGGTAACTGTGTCAGCATGGATGTGACTGTTCCTGGAGTTTCCAGAATCAGGCCCCATAGATCATTAAATTAAATCTTAGTGTTAAGAGGAGAAGCAGACTTGGGCTATAGTATCTTTCTGAGATGGCAGCACCAGTTTTCATAGTCATTAAGGTTGGAAGAGCCCTCCGAGATCATCAAGTCCAACGTACAACCCAACCCCACCATGCCCACTAAACCTTGTTCCCTAGCACCACATTGACACATGCTTTTCAAAACCTCCATGGATGGCAAGTCTTGAAGTCTTGAAGACGACTTCTGGAAGGCATAAAAGGTTAGGTTCCTAGTAAAAAGACTACAGATGTAATCCACAGCAGTCACAAACCCAACCCCACCATACTTTTAAACTGTATTATACTTTTATACTGTATTATACTTTGAGCTGTATCGCTTCAGAATAATGTGCAAACTGTTCTAATTAGTCTGAGACACTGGTTGAGTCAGGGTGCCCTCCAAAACACCCCAACACATTATTGCGAGGAGTAACACACCATGCTTCCTAAAGGTGACAACAGAGAATCCGTGTTTTGAGGATGCAATCCGAGTTTTAGCTGGGTAAACACTACCGCTCCTAAGGTAATGAACTAGTTTTAAATGATGTTTCAATACAGATCTCTTGCCATGGAGAGAGAGGAATGAGAAAGATATTAAATAACATCATTAAAAAATCACCAGTGTAATGACTGGGAAAGTAGAAATTCTCAAGAACAGCTGGGAAAGAGGCAATTTACAGGTAGCAGAATTAAAAAACCCAGAGGGAAGAAAACCACCTGGGTAGACAAGGTCCTTCTTTGAGCTAGGATCAAATAGAACAATCAAAAAGAGCTCTGCGAGACAAAAACCTTCATCATAAACTCACGCACTGTAGAGCACATAGGTTTTCAGACCAGAAGAACTTGAAGATGAGGGAGACAGCCATTCTATAAAGGTGCCAACAGTCTCACACCAGGACACAGTGGGGATAAGTTGGAGAAAATTAATAGCTTGACACCTTCAAACACAAGAGAGCCTGTCCTAAGCAAGAGGACAGGAATTCATTTAAACAATAGTTAGGCAACTTGGTAGCAGTGCCATGGCATAATTAAGGTCAAATGGACTATAGCAAAGCTGGCATTAGAGCGGGCATACAGGATTAAATCAGTGCACCATTTAATTTATCAGCATGACCAGAGCTGCAAACCACGTTTACACAAATGATGGTGGGAGAGCTCCAGATGTGCAGAGTAACCTGGATTCACCAACTTATGCCTCAATGGAGAAAATCTTGGTACTTGAATAAATGACAACTGATTACTTATGTTTTCACCTGAAAACTCTAGGGAATCAGTAACATCCTTCTCTGCTGACTTTTTGGTTTTGAAAAGATCAAGAAAATTTGTTTCCATCTGTTATGATTAAATAATGCCCAAATCTACCTCTATAATTCATTATTCTGTGATTTTTTAAGTGCATCGTACATTAAAACACTCTTCATAAGTTTTCCCAGTAATTACAGAGGTCATAACGCTGAAGATGCTAATGTTTGGCTTTCTCTCATCTGACCTTTCTGCAACTATGAGGTTTGCAGAAATCACTCTTAAAGAGATGCTCTTGTAAGGTTTTATAGCAGTCTAGATACAGGCTATAAGGAAAGTTCTCACCCCACCATGTACTAGTTTTCATCAGTACAGCCACATCTACTGCCCAGAGGCAAACACCTAAAGGCTGTAGAAAAGTAGGATAAGACAAAAGAGTAACACTAGAAATTCCAGTGACAGAAATGAGGGGGAAGAATAGTGAGGGAAAGGGGGGACTGAAGGATGCTTTGCTGGTTCAACAAAGGAAGACATCTTTTCAAAGACAGAGCAAGAAGCAACAAGTCAGTTGAATTAGCCTTTGAATAATTTTAACCTTTATCCTAAGAAAGCAATGATTTATGCTCTCATCTTTCCTCTGTATGTATAAGTGTTTGTCTAGCAGCTTCTTGAGCTCTTAGACCAATTTCAATCGAGTCTAATAGAAGAATAGAGGTCTTCAATATATGAGCTTTCCTGAAAACTTAAGGAAAACCTGACCTTCCTAGAGCAAATACATGCAAATCCAGGAACTGAAGGAAAAACAGCATTTACTTGTCTCTTCAGTCATTCTTGGAGTGAACTAAGTAAGCATCACCATAATGAACCATGAGCCAGCATCTACATAGCTGTGAGCATGGTTCATCACATTATGTCTCTTGCCCATCTGGAAAGTGACTATGTGGTAGGCAAGATGGATGGATCTCTTCCTCATGCACATCTTTACCTATCACCTTTCACTTGACACCAGTCCTCTGAGAGACATCATAATGTTTCTCTGGACATTCCTTTTTCCTGTTCACACATCTGTGCCTGCCTTCCACCAAGACAAATGAACAGTAGCTGGCAAAGCAAAGACTAGGCAAGACCATCGAGAAGGGATGTGCTGAAGCTCCTATCGACCATACATTCTCTTGAGCTACCTGATGTGTTTCAGCAGTGACAGAAGATGCCTGTACACCGATCTTATTTCTCAAATGATCATTGTTAAGAAAACCCCAACAGAAAGGTATTCTCTCTCTCCTTCTTTCTCAGAAAGGGATGTAGTTTTACAGCCCATCAAGATTTTAAAGTACTAGTAAAGAAAAACAGCCTGATATTTCTGAAACAAATTGTTGCTGTTTACAGGTGTACACGATAAGCAAGTTGCAGGAAAACTTCACACAGAAGACAAATAAAACTCTTTCAGAAGACCTAGTGTTTCACAAATTACAAGCCTTTCTACGATGGCTGCTACAAATATATCTGTGCTGCAACGAGGCAAGTAACGAGCAATGACAAAGGGTGTGGGTATCCCTTTCTCAGCTGCAGTGGAGAGTGGTTCCAGGTTTGTTCTGACAGCTTCAGTTCACCCAGTAACTACTCTGAGAGTGTGAACTTCCCCCTAGCAGGGGAAGATCTCACTTACTTCTGAGGAACTCCACATGTGCAAACTTCAGTGATCTCGCTAGCGTGTCTCATCACACAAATTTCACACAGAAGAATTCAGAAAATTCAGTTACAGTGTGGTGGAAAGAAACAAAACCTACTAACTTTAGCTTTAATTAAAGTTAAAAAAGAGAAGAGGAAAGGTGAGCTAAGGCAGTTCAGACTAAGATCAGTGTAACCATGGTTCATTTGAGTTATTGAGTGGAAAGAATATGAAAAAATACAGTGAAAGGCTTTAGGTTCACTGGGGAGCCTCGTAAAACTTATGTCCATTCCAGAAGAGCTGGAGAAAAGCATACACAGAGCTTACACAATGTAATGCCAAACACTCGAAACCATAAATTCTGAGTTCATGTCATTTAGGAAGGTATTGAAAAATCAAAACATTATTATGTTTAATGTTTGTGTTATGTCTTGACTGGAACAGAGTGTCCAATCTTCACAGCATCCTCACTCAGGTGCATCATGTAAGGTAGATCATTTGCATTAAACCAGAACATAACCTCTGAGGGAGTAAATTTATGCCAAGAATGGAAAACATTTGACATGGCCATTCCTGCACTAGGCAGCAGAAAGACTCAGACTGCAGGATTTCAAAAGATTTTTGTTTTCTGTGGGAGCCTTCCAACAGCTGGACCACTTAGGTGGCAAAGATGACCTGGATTCTTTTGAAATTCTGTGTATGTCTCTGTATGACAGAGAATGACAGCTAAGTGTTACAAACCTCAGTGGAGTGATGAGGAAGGCTTGAATTCGTACATAGAGACTGCAATTTTACCCTCAGTTCCTTAGATCCATCTCAGTCATAGAATCATTAGGGATTGGAAGGGACCTCTAAAGACTATCCAGTCCAATCCCCCTGCCACAGCAGGATCACCCAGACCAAGTCACACAGGAACACAGCCAGGTGGGTCTGGAACATCTCCAGAGAACGAGACTCCACAACCCACTGGGTAGCCTGTTCCAATGCTCCAGTACCCTCCCTGGGAAGAAGTTACTGCTGATATTGATAAGGAACCTCCTCTGTTCCAGCTGGCACCCATTGCCCCTTGACCTAATACGACCTTGAGAAGAGCCTGGCTCCATCCTCCTGACACCCACCCCCCTCACATATTTAGAGACATGAATGAGGTCACCCCTTAGCCTCCTCTTCTCCAAGCTTAAGAGACCCAGCTCCCTCAGCCTTTCCTCATCAGGGAGGTGCTCTACTTCCTTCATCAGTCCACACAGCCCTCCTCTTAGCCCTCAAATCAGCATCCTGAGAGTCATATTGCAGAAGAGACCATATTGCTATAGGAAAACTAGAACGCAATTAAGGATTTCTAAAGAAAATTGTAAAATTTAAGTATATTCCTTGGGAATGTATGACAAAACGGCCCAAAGCACTCTTACTAGCCCAAACAAAGAGAACAAGGGTGTTGCAGTCACAACAAAGTGTTACACTACAGTTTTTCTGGTGGGAGTACAGTAAAAACTGGCAGTAGCAGATATGGCAAGCACTGTTGCTTTTCTTTTAACTAATACTTCAGTTGATACTGAAGTAACTTCACTGCAGAGTCCTGTGTCTCAGACAATACCCATGCTGTTGGTGAAATTATCCGTGTTTCTGTTGCTGTTTGTTTGCCAGTCCCATTTCTTTGCTATTTGAAAAAGAAAAGGGAAGAAAAAGGCAAGAACAGCAGTAACAAAAATCAACTGCCTTCCTTCGAGATTACAGCTGCTTACAGATCTAGATCTTCCCCTCCTTGAGCCTGGCTGACATCACCTGCCGCAGACTCAACCCATCCACCTTTCACCTCCTCTTGGCTCCTTTCACCTCTCTAGCCTCTGGCTGTGCCAGCACCCCAGTGAGATCGGCACTCCCCTGACCTAGTTCTCACAGAGCATTTTGGTCCCTGGGGCAGCTCCACCTCACTCCACCTGAGCACAACCACAGTGCTGAACACAGCTCTCTCCTCAGGACAACCAAGCAAAGCCAGACTCTCCAGTTCAACTACTGCTTTATCTCATTCCCCCACTTCCACTCTGGCTGGCCAATTGTCACTTGTGAGCAAGCTCCTAGTCCCTTCTGTTGACTAATAGAGATTTCACTGACCTTGACTTGGAAGTGATGAGTGATGCAAGTTCAGCTACGATCCCTCAGCATCCCTGCTATTGTTGTATGGATAACTGGAAATTGTGAGAGGCAGGTACCTTCTATACACAAGTATGCTTTTCCTACAGGAGACGTGAAAGAGAGACCTAAACTATTTAGTTGTAATCATAACCTGCATGGCTGTGCCATACCCGACTCTGTATTCACTGATTTCAGTATGAGAAGTTACCAACATTAGATCAATGAGACACTTTGCACCTCATTTAATGAGCTTATTAAGACACAAATGCTCTTCAAGTCTTGATTAAACCGATGTTGAGTACAAGCTCTGATAAATCATACATTGAACCATAGGGGCTAAAAAAAAGCAGCCACANAACTTCCTCACAGTGAGGGTAATTATTGGACCAAGCTGCCCAGGGGGGTTGTGGAGTCTGTTTCTCTGGAGACATTCAAGACTCTCCTGGATCTATTCCTGCATGACTTGGTCTAGGTGATCCTGCTGTGGCAGGGCCATTAGACTGGATGATCTTTCGAGGTCCCTTCCAATCCCTAATGCTTCAATGATCCAAACTCCAGGTCAGACATGCAGTGATGTGCCAGAGCACACCAACAGGAAAAGTGCAGGTGTGTCTGCTTTTTTTAACCAAAGCTGTGTGATCCTGCTAAGGAAAGGAGACNTCCCTGATGAGGAGAGGCTGAGGGAGCTGGGTCGCAGGAGATCCTGCAGTTGTTTCAAGTTAAGAAACAACAGCATAGAAAGTAACTCTGGTTCATTTGCATCCATGAGTTTCAAGAAATAGTGCCAGAAGATTTGCCATCAGTTTTGTCACTGTGATAACTTTAACTATCTCACAGTTAGAGCCGTTTCCTATTCCAGGAAGGTATAGTAGTCAGATACGTCTGCCTACCCATATCAGTACCCAGTTCTCATACCTCTGCTGAAATACTGCATTGCCAACCCTGTGGAACCTGGAGAGGGTTTTGGCCACACAGCTATGTGGGCATGTAGCACCAGAGAGAATGCAGTGCACTGTGCAGCAGTGACTAAATGTAGCCTTGAAATGTCAGTCATAAAGCACAAAGGTGTAAGGGGCTGGAAGAAAAGGAAGAATAACTATAAGCAGCAAACAGTAAAGCTTGCAAATAAAACATTGTTAGCTGTCCACAGTGGTTACTGACTGAGAATTATCAGGAGGCAGAGAGGTTTCCCTAGGAAAATATCACTCAGAATAGCAAGAAAACTGAAGAACTCTCAGACAATGCTCTGATGTCTTTTAGACTATGCTTTCAAGGCAGAAGCCTTTCTTGGATATCTGGCTAGAAGCTCTTTTACTGGCTTCCCTCACTATTCAAGTTATTCTATGGATAGCTCTGATAGATGGAGGATCACCTAAGCCTCAAGAAAGAGATCAAAGCTCTTCACAATGCCCAGCCATCACCCTTCAGCCCAAGCTTACAGAAACTCCTACTACCTGCCCAGAGTTACTTCTCTTTCTGTTTTTATGGTGATATTCTGACACAAGCTGTCTGTAGAAGCCACTGCAGGGCAGGTGAGTACTTGATCAACAGTAGGTGAACCAAAGCCTTTGTGAAATGGATTAATACCAGCCAGATGACAATGAGGAGTTTGAATCTGCTTAGCTTTGGGTGAGTCCTTTCTACAAGTGAAGAAGTGATGCATGATTGAACTAGAATCGAATTGCTGCAGAACACCAAGTGTAATACATGAACTTGTGTCATCTGTAGATAGACTGACGGAGGAGAAATGATCCATGAGAAATGAAAGATATCATTCTCTATTCTGATTTTCCATCAGCAACCATACCAGGAGATAGGTCAACTGCTTTACACAGTACTGATAACAAATCACTGGTATTTGAAAAGACTTTGATGAAAAGCCCTGTGTAGGAAGGTATACCCTTAACAGGTACTGCTCCTGTGTGTACCAAGTGTTTTACAAGAGGAGGACAGCAAATAAGTCTTTATCTCAGAAAGTTTACAGATGAAATAAATTCCAGTGGAAGGCAACGATAAGACACGTACCATGAAGAAATGAGTTAAAGCAGAATTAATCAGAGCACTGTGAACCCCAGGAATCCCATGTTTCTACGTGTGTCTGCTGTTGACTGACTGATGGCAAATAAAGAAACACACTGACATAAACTTCCTTCTCATTTGGGACGTAGGTCAAACCTCCTTTCTACTTCAGGTTCTCCAGGATACTGGAGGAATGAGTTCATACTGTAGCTTCTCTTTCAACAGGGAACACGCAGGTCCTTTCTCCTGTGCCCGGCTCTCTACTTAAGGAAAGAGTAAATGACATGCCTTTGTTGAATCCGACTGAAAAGAGACGACTAGCTGACGGAGTCGTTCAGGCGTTGACAGACAGATAGTATCACTAAGCAGAGCTTGTTTTTCTAGGAAATGAGGCCAAAACCAGCTGAGATTGTCTAACACTACCACGCTGAAAGAAACAATGATGTAGGTAGGGATTCTTTTCCCTTCAACGCTCCCTTTCCCCTCACACACACGATTTTAACATCTCCAAAGGGTTCAGCAGGGTATACAAATGAGCGTGCCTACTCCGTGTTTTAAGGATCTGCATAACTTGTAGTTGAGTGTCATTTTCTTCCTGTAATGACTGACACCTCTGTAACACAGGATCACAGCATCAACTACATACCCAAAGAGTAAAAGGACATAATGGAAGTCTCTGATAACAATGCTGACAAAATCAAACAAACAATGCCTCACTTATGTAAAATGATGTAAATCTCAGATCACACACGAGAAAGCTTTTCAAAAGGTCTCCAGTTATATTAATAGATAAAAAAAAAAGAGTAATAGGACCATACCTTCACAAGTTTTAAAACACTTTCGACCGACTGTTGGACAAAGCTGATTAGTTTCTGATTTGTTCAATTTAATTATGCTGTGCTGAAAGCTCCAAGACATTCATTCCAACAGTTCCACAAGCATTAATAACTGATATGTTGAGATGGGGGTGAAATAGGAGCTGGCAGAGCTGTGTTTTTGATCTGTCATGCTTGGTAGCACCATCTTCTCCCTTACCAGCAGAGTTTCTGTGTAACCTCCAGAGATGGATCTCTAATGCAAAGGCCAGTGATTTATTTACCAAATTAAAGCCACGATAACAAGGCTTCCTTCACATAGTAAGACCATAAAAGGATTTCTTGTGTCACAACAGAAGTTTAGGTAGAGCCAGGATGCTAATGAAGTGCAGAGTGCAGGAATAGGGCAGATGAACCTGCGTGTTTGGGAGGATACAGTACCTGGGGGTGAGTGGAAGGAGAACTGCTGCTGTAACGAGTCCTCTGTTAGATGTCTTCACTGAGTACCAAGGCTCAAGGGGCAGAACCTTGGGGCCAGCCTGTTCCAGTATCCATCCTTACAGCAGACATGTGGAAAAAGGGCAGCGTCCTTGCAGCCCTTCCTTTCCCTGATTAAAGACAGTCATCTTTTGCAGAATCTTATTCCTTTAGCTCTCATCAGTGAGCAAGAGATGTGAGAAGAGCAATTAATTTTCAGGACTGCGATAAATGACACCTCTCCTGAGACAAACAGTTTAAACCAAGGAGAACCCAAAACTTATTGAAGCTACTGCTCCAAGCACAACGTGTCTTGTCTCTCAAGACACATAACTATTTTTCCAAGCCTTATTAACATGCAGAAATGTATTGAAATCCAAAAACTGGTAACAGACAAGTTCCACTAGTTTGTGATTTTTCTGAGGTCATTACAGTAAGGCTGTATTTCTTAAGCTGTGATGAAACTGGACTGTGCACAAGCAGAAAGGGGAATGTTTTGGCTGTTCCCCCACTGATGCATCCAAGCTTACAACAAGCTCACTAGTAGTTCTTTCACAACCTAAAGCGAGTGAAAAGAAACCGGGGATGATGTCCAGTGGGTGAAGGATGATTATGCCAGTAGATAGGATAAAAGGTGGAGATTGCACCAAAACAGTCTGAACAGGGTTTGTTTCCCCTGTGATTAAAACAAGCAAACAAAAAACAAACACGACTTTCCCTTTTGGGATTAACACACCTTAGTACCTGCTAGAACCTCCCAAACAATCCTACCACCCACATATGCAAATAGAAAGCCTCTTATATAACAGTGATGCAAGGAAAGTCACACTGAAGAGCTATACCTTTAGTAACTAAGGTACGATGGCAAAAGACATGAACACACATCTTTATGCCACAAAGGAAAACAATCCCTCTGAGCGTGCCTGATGTCAACAGATTGCAAGGGAGTTCAAAAGCTCAAACTGCATGGACTTAGGTGAGCATAATCTTAAAAAGCCCACAGAACACCTCAAACAGAAGCTTGTTCACTTCTGATTGTTTCATTTGGTGTTGGTAACATGTGGCACCTGATGCTTAGAGGCTGCTCTTCCTTAGAGGTGCCCTAACAAGGAAACAGAACTGGTCAGATCATGAGGCTGGGATTCTTTCAGTTCAGAGTTGACAGTGAGGCACAATATGACAAGGACAGGTGGTCTTGAATTGATTTCTTGGGTTGTATTCCCTGGCCTTCAAAGTTCTCAGCTAAATCACTGTGGTCACTGACACATGGCTGCTAGGACTGGGTGGAATTCTGCACTCTCCAGGCAGTGGCTTGACTGATCTCTACAGATCTCCTCAAGAGTGTGTGCAAACATCTCATCACAGTAACTTTACCTTCAGGAAGTGCAATGTGGGGACCACGGAAGGAAAGGAGTTACTTTCAGAAGACAAAGTTTTGGGGAGATGTAAGGAATGGAGAATAAACTGAAATACAGGGACAGCAAAAGCACTCTCTTGCAGAACAGTCCCAAGAAGCCTAAGAGCATACAAATTGCTCATGTGACTCCATGTGTAGGCTGACAGCTTTGTGACTGTGAGAAGATTAGCCAGGTTGAAGTCTCAGATAGCAGTATATGAGTCACAGAGAGGGATACATGACAGCTCTTCAGACCATATGAAGCATCATCATTGACACAGAAGCAGAAACTGAAGTGAACGTTCCTAGAGGAAACGGTGCAGCATGGTGGCAGCTGAAATGGCTACAACTCTCAGCTCCTCACCCCATCTTTGTCTTTCTTTATAAAATAAATAAATAGTAGAATCATTGAATGGTTTAGGTTGCAAGGAACATTAAATATCACCTCATTCCAATCCCCCTGCTATGGTCAGGGACACCTCCTGCTAGACAACCTAACCTGGTCTTAAACAGTGAGGGAGTATCCATAACTTCCCTGGGCAACCCATGCCAGTGTCTCACCACCCTCATAGTGAGGACCTTCTTCCTAACCTCTAATTCAAACCTTCATTCAGTTTGACACTGTTACCCTGATCATACCACTCTAAATCCTTGTAGACAGTCCCTCACCATCTTTCTTATCTTATTCTTTCATCACATCACTTTCAGAGGGTGAAAGTCACCTGGCCAGAGCAGCTTACACGTTACCCTGTGCTAAAACCATGAGCGCACGTTCTGCCATGGGAAGCCAACGTTTCGCCTCACAGTTTCATACTGAAGGATCCTGTTGAACGCTGCAGCTGTCTGACTCCTGCTCCTCTTCGGTCTGGCACAATATTCTGCTCATTCCTCCTGCCTGCTCTTCTCCTTAGATGACATTTTTCTTCCCAATTCAACATCCACAACACACACAATGGCGATCCTCTCAGACAATAGCCTCACAAAATATCTGGCTTGTTTGCTTTCTAGAAGTGTTTTCTGTGGAAAAATCAGCTGCCAGGAATGGTAGGAATTCTCTGGCTGAGCCACTGGTCATTGTAGGAATAAATCAAGATCCCCTTTTGCTGGCTAGTGCCATAGTCCTGGCCACAACAAAAGCTAATTTTCTTAAAAAGAAGTTAAAACCCAGTAACCCACAAGAAAGCTCATGCATCTGGCAGCAGCAGAAACAGACCTGCACATCATGATAAATCACGGGATCTTTTAGGGTTGTCTGGTACCCTGCAAAAGAGGGTTGGAATCACCACTGCAAACTTGCAGCCAGCCAGCCCTGAGAGGCAGCACAGCGTTGACCATTATTGTGGTGAATAAGGGAAGAACTCGTGAGGAGAATTAACTGTCCTCGAGTGACCTGCAGCTGAGGTGTACAGCATCACAGCTATCACCCTAATTGCTGTCTAGTTTTGTGTGTTGGACAAAGAGAGCAGCTGTGTTTGATAACATAGACTCACAGGCACCCTATGCTTGAGATTCCTGCCCTGCTGCAGGTAAAATCAACACCTGGTGGTAAACTCTGCCTGTGTGAATCCAGGTGAAAAGAGCAGGTTCAGCGATCTTCTATCGCGGACCAAGCTCTGTGGTGCCTGCGTCCCTCCTCGTGTGCTGCTTTGAGGATCTGCCAGTTGGCACCGTAATGAAAAGAAATGTACTCTTTGAATTTCATTCCTGGTTTTGTGGTTGTTCCTGCATCCTGCCAGTGCTGGCTCAGACAGCCTCACAGTAGGATGAAGGAACAGCCATGCTGCAGCTGGCCAAAAAGCTGGGGACTGAGGAGGCCCCACACTGGGGACTCCTCTTATTCTAGGGTGGCCCAATACTAAGCTCTGCACCCCCATGGCCTCTTCCCTGGCTTTAGAGATCCCACCAGAAGATGACCTGCTTACTCCTCAGCCCTGCAAATGAAATGCTTCCATGCAGATCGCCACAGAAAGCAGCACTGGATTCTTCCTGCTAGGCAGCAAGGACATTGGGATGGCTCTTACTGGTCTTAGAGCTCTTGGTTGTGAAGTTATTGCATACACAGAGATAATTGGAGAAGGAGGTTTGGACTGTACAAGATACAAAGGGGATCTCATAAGAATTAATTACTACTCAAGCAGAGCAATGCAATGGGCTGCAAGATACCGTAGGATGACTGATAGGGCATATCACTGACAGGCAAACAGGGGAGAGAGCGAGCAGCTGTTTGGGGCTTAATTGCAGACCACAGTTAGACCACAGCAGTGCTTTTTGCACATTGCACAAAGAGTTCAAGGAAATGAGAGATGTGATTGGAATGTGCTAGATCAAATTTATAATCGTTAGTGCCGCTTAGCTGTTGATCATCGGGCTTCTGTGCTTGCCTGGCTACTCCTATCGTGGGCTGCTTGTTAGAGGCAGCTTTTTGCTCCCAGGGCTTGCTCTACTGCCTGGGAACATTGTGTTTCCAGCACTGGCTCGTGTGCTGATTGCAGGATTCAATCTGGACAAGGTAGCAGTAACAAGAAATATCAAAAAGCAGCTTTGGAGAGGAGTAGCTGCCTCACTAAAACCTTTGATTATACCAGGAGTCACAAATGCTGTTGCTATCCTAGCAAATACCTTGAGGGAAATTTGTGCTATAATTTCAGGGCTACCGGTGTGGGCAGTGGATAAAAGTAAAGCCATCAGAACCTAAAGGAATTACACCATGGGTGATGAGGAAATGGAAGCAGAATGGAATGATCTTGTACAAACTGGCACCTCATGATCAGAAATAGATGGGATTACGACATCAGAAATGTTTCACTGTTAGCAAAAGTTAGTGCCTACGCAAAAAACGGTGTGCCCCTGGCCCCACCACCATGGCCCCACCACCAAATCCGCCCTCCACCCCCGCCTGCCACCTCAAGGCATAGTACTACCTGCCAAATGCCACAACAACAGAAACGAAGGTTTGGCAGGTCCCCTTAAATTGCCACCACTGTAGCATCTTACTGGGAGGAGGACCTACACTGCTCTGCCCCGTTAACCATAGAGTGGTGATCTGAGGGGACTTTACATGTGTTAGCTCTGGCAGATACAGGAACTGTATTAAATAGAAATATTAGGAATGAGAATAAAAAGAAATGCCACTCCATTTATCACTATTAATTGCCCCAGTTATAGTTCAGGTATTGATGTGATAGCAGGGTGAACAGCTGAAACTTTCAATGGTCCCTTCTGCTTCAGGACTTCAGAAGTGGGATTTGCTATTGGATCTATAACTTGTGTGGATTCCTGATGTGAGATCCTGTTGTGCTGTCCATGCTGGCCAACTGTCAAACAGTATCATATGCCAGGAAGAAGAAGAAATTACTGCAAGCAGTCAGGCACTGCAACAAGTGGGAACTGTTAATGAAACTGCTTTTAATATTCCTACTTGGCCTGTTGGAAAACCAGAGCACTTGGAGAAATACTATAGGATCATCTAGACCAAGTCATGCAAGAACACATCCAGGTGGGTCTGGAACATCTCCAGAGAAAGAGACTCCACACCCCACCGGGCAGCCTGTTCCAGTGCTCCGGTACCCTCCCTGGGAAGAAGTTCCTTCTGATATTTATGTGGAACCTCCTCTGTTCCAGCCTGCACCCAGTGCCCCTTGTCCTGTCACCAGATGACCTTGAGAAGAGCCTGGCTCCATCCTCCTGACACCCACCCCTCACATATTCATAGACATGAATGAGGTCCCCCCTCAGCCTCCTCTTCTCCAAGCTCAAGAGACCCAGCTCCCTCAGCCTTTCCTCATCAGGGAGCTGTTCTGCTTCCTTCATCATCTTTGTTGCTCTGCACTGGACACCCTCCAGCAGCTCTGTGTCCTTCTGCAACTGAGGGGCCTTTCTCTTTATTAAGAGTTCCCTTTCTTACTACTTTTTTTGTTTTAAATAGCCAGAATGTTAGTAATCAAACATCCAAAACAAAACATGGCAAGGACTGAAATTCTTCCAGACGATTGCTCTGAAAATACTGACTACAGGGGATATGGAACTCTTTACACAGACTGATTTTGTGGTGGGACCAAACCTATTCTTCTAGATGTGAGGATTCATGTAATAAGGCCCGAGAATGCCATGTGGCTCTGTACCCTAACTTCATCCCTGGATGTGTTTAGAGATTGTTTAGATGTAGTGCTTAGAAATATGGTTTAGTGGTGATTGTGGCAGAGGAGGGCTAACGGTTGGTCTGTATGGTCTCCGGGGTGTTTTGCAACCTGAATGATATCGATGAGTACCTGTGTCCTAGGCAGAAGAGAGCACACTGGAACAGTGTTACCGGTGTGACAAAGCCAACAGATTAGAGTTCAATCTGAACAAGTGCAAACCACAGCTTTTCAGTCTGCGTGGGACACTACCCCATAGCAGGTTTTCCAACCTGGAGCTGTAGTAGCTGAGCAATGGCATATGTATTACTAGAAGGAAACGACGTTGCTGTTTTCCTCCCTTATCACGGGTTGTCGTCTCATTGTGATTTGTAGTCTCGTACTACAAACAGGTCCCCTGGGTACATTTCTGCCAGATCAATATGTAAATCCTTAGGATTTGGTTGGCCTCTACTTAACTAACTCAGCTGCCTTTTGTATAGAGAGCTGACAGCTGCAGATCTTCTGACAACATGAATCCTTGGTGTGTCAACTCTAGCAGCAGCACAGCATCATTCTGCGAGGCAAAGTGCTTTTGCTATTAGCTGTTTTTCTGAGTAAGTGGTGGCTGGGTGCCAAGGAATATTACAAAAAATTGATAGGTAGTGGACTATCTCTTTCTTTGGCCCTGGAAACACTGCTTCAATTTTGAAAGCATGACCAAAACAAATTCAGCCTTTGCATTTCACCCCCAGTGTTGTGGTTCCTGTGTTCCACCTGTGGTGGCTCACACAGAGATGCAGACAGTCCCTAAGCAGCTATTATCTTATCATTTGGCCCGTTACATACATGAACCTTTCCAGTGGAACATGAGCAGACACATCATACCTGCTGGCAGAGCAGGTAGCAAATAGATATTACCTGATTTGTTTCTGAGAGCCAGATGGTCTCTTACTGCTTGAAAAGGTGGTCAATTATTATGCTGAATGGCCATAAGTGGGCAGGCAGTGGGACTAGCCACTTTGTGGTTTCTTTTACTAATGACCTGTAAACCCCACTGGGTTGGGGTTTTCAATTCTGTGCATTTTTAAATCACTGCTGCTAACTGTCACCAGAGAAACAGTGCCTCCTTAAACTAAAGGGTCACAGACTCACGGAGACTGGATGGGCTCTCAGCTGGTCTCTTATGTTCAAAGGCAGGTCAACATAAAATTCCCAGAAGGGTTGTTGGGATTTTGTCCAGCTGGGTCACAGTCTCACAGTAATGATGAAAAGACCTTAAAGATCATCCAGTCCAACCTAAAACCAACCAAGTAAACCTAACACCTGACATCTAGCTCATGCCACTCAGCACTTCATCCAGCCTAACCCTGAACACCTCCAGGGATGGTGACCCCACCACCTCCGTGGGCAGCCCGTTCCAAAACCAGGTCACTCTGTCAGTGAAAAACCTCTTCCTATTGTCAAGTCTAAACCTCCCCTGATGGAGCTGAAGATTGTGACCCCTTGTCCTGTCTCCAGGGAGAAAAGACCGACCCCCGCCTGACTATAACCACCTTCTAGGTATTTATAGACGATAAAGTCACCCCTGAGCCTCCTCTTTTCCAGGCTAAACAGACCCAGCTCCATCAGCCTCTCCTCGTAGGGCTGACCTTCCAGCCCCTTTACCATTCTAGTTGCCCTTCTCTGCACTCGTTCCAGCACCTCGACATCCTTCCTAAACTGAGGGGCCCAGAACTGAACGCAATACTCCAGGTACGGTCCTGAGATGCTCCATGATGGAGGCTCCAGAGCAACATTGCCCAGTACTGCTATCTGCAACCTGATTTCTTTTTTCTCCCCTATATATGAAACCTCTCCATTCTCTAGGCAAAGTACGAACCATTAGCCACTACCCTTTAATCCAGACAGTTATTAACCCGTAAAGCAGTTGACCTAATGAAACCGTAATGTTCCAGGTAGTGCATGAGGACAGCGTTGCTGAAGTCAATGACACCATCACTCTCCCCTCATCTCAAATCCAGTAACTTCAGCATAGAAGATAGTTGAACGTAATTCACCTTTAGCACATCCACATTTATTATTCCCAGTTACCTCCTTCTCTATGCTTCTAGAAAAAAACCTTTGCTAAAAACAATCTATCTATTGAAAACAATGGAACACTTTCTTGTTGTCAGGGATCTTCTTTGCTGTCCATCTTTTAAAGATGACAGCGTGTGGTATCACTGTGACATCAGCCAGCATACTTGGATGCCTCCTTTCTGCTCCCATCCATTTGGACTGGTTTAAAACTCTCAAGAGATCTATGACTCAGCCTTCTTCCACTAATGTCGTCACTTTGTCAGCAGAGGCTTGAGTTGATAAAAACAGAGACCCAAAAACCACAGACCACCTCAGCTTTACCATCAGCTCAGACAATGTCACCCTCCCCATTCAGCAGAGAGCATAATTTCCATGCTTATTCATTTAATACGAACGTGGTAGTGAAAGCTCTTCTTACTTCCCTTAATGTCCCTTCCAAATGTTGCCTCCCAGTGAGCTTTGCTTCCCAAAACTATCCCTACAACGCTGGTTTCGAAATTCCCCTTTCATAGCCCATTCCTGCTTGCACCTCTTGTACGCTGCCTTTTTGCACTGGAGCTCAGTCCTGGGACAGCTGGTGAATCAAGCCACTGGTGGGCTGACCCATTCCCTTATCTTCACAAATACAAGGATGACATGTGCTTGTGCTAAGAGGAGGTTGTCCTTAAAGACCTGACGTGCTAGGTCTTCCAAGCCAAAGCAAATAACTACTTGCCAGCTTTGTCAGGGCTTAAACTTCTGATATTTGATTACTTGAGTTCAGAGATTTCAGCTGTTAACGAGGCAGTGACTCCAACCCTACTGGAAATTCACTTGTGCTGTACGAAAAACCTCTAGCCTTTCACGTACAGTCTCATGCAACATACTTAAAGCATTGCTACACGGGTTGTTGACTGTTACATGTGCCTACACACCAGTCACATCTCAGCTTGCAGAAAGATGTCTTCAACATTTCCTGCTTCCAATGCATTGAGCTCATCACATAGCAGGGTACATGACAGCAACAAGGGCGTGGATCTCAGGCCTGTGATTATTAGCTGTGACTGCTGCTGCAAAGCAACACATTTCTGGAGCTCGAAACCAAGAAGAGAAAGCAGGAACTGAGGATGAGGATGTCATGTCTGTGTTGCAGCTGAAGCAACAGGTGTAGTAATTGGTAGACTATTCTGACTGGTAACCAGTACTCATTGTCCTTCTGTTGTCACTACAGCTATGAAACCCACAGGGCTTACGGGGCTTGCTCTTTCCACTTGCACATGCACAATGGAATAGCTCCAAAAGGCTTAGATGCTGAAGGTGAAACAGAGTGAGGCCAAGGAATTTGCTTTTAAGTTTGTTTTTTTACCCAAAACAACACAAAACCATGAAGATATTAAAAAAGTAAATAATTCTGTTGGTAGATCATTATGGCTGTACAGGTGAGGCTGCAGATCTCTCTCTCTATTCTCTGTAAGCCCTATCACATGCTCCTAATTGTGGATACGAACTCAGTTTTCCCCTAGAGGATTGGTTAACTCTTGACTTTGCATCCCAAATGCCCCAGTGACACTAACTACTGCAAAAGCCCATGAAATAGAGTGCTGGCTATATAGGTGAGAGGATAGAGCACAAAGAAATTACAGGGGACTTTTACAACATACAAAGACAATAATTCCTATAGGAACAGTTATGTGGTGTATTCCTGCCATGACTCTCTTTTTAAACAATCAATGTTTGCTTTATAAAGCTCACTGGGCCGTAAGTGACATTGTGGTGCAGAAAGGAGAGGAAGAGAAGCATGGAAGGGACTGAGACTGGCTGCTGGAGCATTAAATCAATAGTGGAGCACAACAGTTAGAAGGAGGTCCAGATATCACAGGACTGATGACAAGTACAATCAGTTTCTGAATTTTAGAGCCTCCAGAGGCTATCAAATCAGTGGGGTAGACATCACTGGGTTTGATTTCATACTGGGCTCTGATTTACTTTCAGAGAGGACCCTGTTAGTCCTGTAAAAGTGCTCCAGTCTTGTTCACTGCAAGTTCCTTCTAAGCCACTGCCATTCTCAGAACAGAAGAAAAATGTGCTTTCAAGTGGTTTTATACTGTCTTGGAAGCTCTCTACAGCATCCAAGGAAATCTATCAAAGAAATAAAATTGTTGCCTGCATATAGGATAAAAAGTGTTCCAAGTAGACCTATCTTTATTGTTTGAAAACCTCCTATGTTACCTGCAATTGGCATCCATTCAATGGCAATATAGCATCAGGAAAAATCCCTTCTACGAAAAAGCCTTCTCCTGGCTACTGTGGTTACACAAATAAATAGGTTGGCTATTAGATTGTGCTTGGGATAAAGGCAAGTCCAGTCTAGTAGACCACAAAACACCTGCCTGTGTTATAAGCACCAACAGTGTGGAAGATGTGGCCCATGACCCACCTCCCAAAGCTTAGGTCTTACTGTGGCTCATCTTCCAAGGAAAGTTGTGGGGATGCGTTTAGGCTTGGTGTCCGTTACCCTTGGGGTGTGTGCATGCGATCGGCTCGAATGGATCGAGTCAGAGTGAAATAATCACTGAAGTTATTCAAAGAAGCACTAGAGCCCAAAGTGGTATGTCTTTCCTCCAAAGGCAATAGCTTCTCTTCTGGTCAGATATTTCACTGCTTCATCACTCAGCTACCTCCTTTCCTGTCCTTGATATGCCACAGATTGCTAGAAGCATAGAGAACCTCCCTACTCCCCCACATTTGATCATCCCTAATTATCTTCCCTAACCCATCAAACAAAATGCTTTCTTGGGAAGCCTGGGGGGGGGTTGCTGTATCAGAATAGTTTCTCTAATTCTGTCGCATACATAGACACACAAAATGTTCTTAAGAGCAGTTAAGATGCTAAACACGCTGCTCTTGAGCCAGTGTTTTCAAAAGCCAGCGTTTCCTGGGTGCTGGCTCTGCTGCTCCCTATGGGCTCCCTAGAAAAAACAGGGTGTATGAAGCTGAGTTCTTCAAAGCCTGGTGTCCCGGTCCATTGTGTGCAACAAGTGCTACGGATTCCCAATGTAGAAGACCTTGCTGTGCCACGCACTAGCTGCAGCCTCTGTCTCTCATAAACTGGAACATGTTGCCCTCCTCTTTGCAAAGCAACACAACTCTAACTAACCCCAAGAATTTAAGAGTTGCCACAGGTCTCAGGTACTGGAATGAGTATAATCGGTCACTTCCCCGAATATCCTAGCACAGTGTTTCCCCTCCTAAGCAAGGGGATTAATGGTGAATGAACTTAGGGAGTACATGGATGTGTCTGCCTGTGTGAGAGTGGTGGGGGAAATCTGGGCAAAGTGAAGACAGAGCAAAAGAAAAGGAAGGGAGGAGGATGACTGGAATGGTGACAAACCGGGGTCTGGTTCCTGCACAGCCTTCCTTGTGCACCCAGCTGCCACATTCCCTGCTCCTCAGATCCTGGATGTGACAGTGGGAAGCACATCTCACCTCAGTGGGGTGTTGCAAATCTAAACACACTGGAATCATGTGTGAAGTCACATACTAACAGTGAAAAGCCACTTCAATGCAACAGGTAGGAAGAAACCGTATCTGTCCCTGTAAAATAGGATTAAGCGTTAAGTACTGCACTGGGCGAGGCAGCTGGGGCGGGGAAACAGACCAGACAGGAATGGGGAGATTCCTACCAGGAATGAGATTCCTGGTTCATGCAGGACTTTTGGCTGTTATTGTTTCCTTCTTTCCCAATCTGTGTTTGAAGCAGCAAGAGAAAGGAAATGGTATGCAACTCAGAACACAGCGCTGGACCCGCACATGCCAAACCTGCCCTTGGATAAGCTTCCTGAGCCTCCTAAAGCATCGCACCCTCACCAGGTCTTCAGCCATGCGTTTGCAAATGGTTCGGTACTTCGTTCACATGTCACACAGCAGGGTAAAACCTACTCTTCTCCAACCACACAATGCTTTTAGGACTTCACTCATCTAGCAGGTACATCCCCAAACATTTCCCTCGTGTCTTTGCCACCCCTTTTTTTGCCTTGTTGCTCAGCTTTAGGAATAGCTGCCTTTACTTCACTAGCTGTGTTTTTCTTATTAAGGAGTAAATCCCCTGCTGGGAATCTGCTGCCCATCAATAAATGGAAGGCAAGATTTAGTCCTTGAAATTTGCTACTCAAACTGAAAGCAGGGACTTCAGATTTTTGTGCTGGCATATAAAACAAAGCGAAGATACCTGTGGTGTACTAAAGGATGCTAGAGTAGGTTTCTGGAATCAAATCCAAAGAAAAGCCTTTCCAACTACTGCGCAAGATTTTTGCTTTCCTCATCCTACACAAGCCAGTGATTGAGAAACACCCCATACCAAGGGAGACACCTAAAGCCAGACGATCATTAAGTATGACACTGGGCGTGCTCTCATTAGAGCGCTAGGTGTGTGAGAGCTCCATTTAGAGAATGATATAAGATAGCAGTTTATTTGTAAAACAGCAGGGCCCTCAGCACAGTCTTTGTCTAAATCCTTCAACAGGGGAGGTCAGATGAGCACCCAGGCTCCAAAAGCAACCTTCTCCATCTCCTCTTTCACCACCACACCACCAGCCTTTTCCTAGTCAGGACAACACTTTCTACTAATGACCACATCGAGATTCAGAACAGGATGCTTCAAGACAGACAGTAGGTTCCCAGTCAGAATGGGTATCGCAGGCGGGCGACATTGAACAGCTGGGCTCTTTGGGCAAAAGCAAACCCTTGGGTTTGTGGCTCATTCTTTAGGATGCTCCACACTGAGTTTTCTACAAAAGGTTCAGATTAAGGAGAAGAGCTGGTATCAAAGAACAGCCCGGTAAATAGTGAGTAAACCCACTTGGAGTTTAAGCAGTGCAAAGCTAGATTTAGAGAGCAGGCACCAGTTAAATCAACCTCACAGTAAGGTAAACATCAAGAAAAGACAGCTTTCCCCGCCTACATGTTTTGGCTGTACTTATACAGCAGTAATTCATGCTTTGGAAACCACTCCACGCACACTCCAAGTTGATAAAGCAGCTTTTCACTACTGATTAAATACATCAAAAAGCAAACTCCACTATCAGTTAAGCTTATAAGGAAACTATTTCAGCATGAGCGTGTTAGTTGTTGAGGGACCAACAGTGTGTTGCATGAGCATTCACACCTCTCACTGATGTTTAGGATGATATGAAACAATAGCAGCTTCATGTCCCAAAAGTAGGAAACTTAGCACACAAGCCTAATCCACGCAACCAGCTCAACACAGACTAAGACTGCTAAAAATCTAGCTTATTAGGTAATGTTGCAACCACCTATTTGTTTTCAGTATGGAGGAAATTAAGGTAAACAATGAAACCTTACCTTCACTCCTTTCGTAATTCCATTTTTCTTATAGATTCCACTTTTTAAGAAGTTATTATTCTGTTTCTGGTGATGTAGATGTCCATTGCAGACAGCACTGGGATTAGCCATCTGTTTAAATTAGTCAGATTCTCAGTTCTTAAAGGTGTTTCAGGTCTTTCTACTGTAGAAAAAAAAGACAGTGGGATGAGCAGACAAATTTCTTGGTTAAGGCCTGAAAGGTATCCAACTGGTCTGTCAGGATTTTCCAGGATGAGAAGAGGAACTATCTTTTGCAATGTCTCAGTAACTTTAAAACTGTTTCTTTCATACACCTTCAGCCCTAGCGAGTTAGAACGCAAAAGACATCGCAGGCGGCGTGCTCTGAAAATCTCCGAAAAATACTGCTCATTGCTGGCTCTTGTATGAACACGGCTTCTATGAGTCAACAAGGCTGCTGCAGCTATCAAGAAGTGGGTGGAACCAGAGGCGGAGACACTTAAAGATACATTACCTCCTGAATTTCTCCCAGTGAGGAAGATGAATTTCTTTTTCCTCCCCATGACACTCGATATGGAGCTACGTTACTTCATTTAGACTAATAAAACCCTTGGAAAATCTCAGCCTTTAAAACTACACGGGGTTTGTTAAGAGTGTATTGGCTGGAAGAATGCAGTCCTTTCATTGAGTAGAACAGAACATCTGGGTTTTTTCTAATCTCTTCTTATGGGGGGAGTAGGATGGGCATGACATTAGCATTGCAAGAAAAAGGAAATCATTTTAATATTGCAATAAAATTTTATCTCTCTATATGTGTGTATCTATAGAAACAATCTATTTGACCCTATCCTACAACCGTGTGCACAGGTGTTTACCAGACTGAAGTCGAACTTGATATAAACACTTTAAACTGGGCTTTAATGGAATAAATGGCATGCTCTTATAATTAGTATAATAATAATTATCAAGGATTTTTATAAAGCTGATTAGTTTTCAAACAAGGCAGGCTTTAATCACATCACGTGAAGATATTAAGCAAGACTGAATCCTTGCTTTTAAGTCAAGACTCTGTTGATTGTAGAAATACATATAGTATCTTTGCTGAACCAAATTCTCATGGTTCAGATTTGAGTGGCAAAACATAGATGAATAAACATCACCGACAGCATTCGATGGAGATCTTTATCTCAAAATAGTTAAAATTAGTGTGTAGTCAGATTAAACACCGGACTCTGGAGACAGGACAAGGGGTCACAGTCTTAAGCTCCATCAGGGGGAGAATTAGACTTGACATTAGGAAAAGGTTTTTCACTGGAATAGTGATCCGGTTTTGGAATGGGCTGCCCACGGAGGTGGTTGGGTCATCATCCCTGGAGGTGTTCAAGGTTAGGCTGGATGAAGTGCTGAGTGGCATGAGCTAGATGTTAGGGTTATTTGGTTGGTTTTAGGTTGGACTGGAAGATCTTTAAGGTCTTTTCCAGCCTCACCATTACTGTAAACTGTACTGTAAATGAAAGCTGTATGATGATATCGTTTTGGAAAACAGTAGGAATGAAGGACTAGGAAAATACAAATATTTGTAATGTTTTAATTAGAAAAAAAAGGCTGTCATTCTGGCAGTGACATTAAGTGATACACAGCAATAGCAGCCTACAAGTTGTGTACATAGCTTGCAGGAGATTAAGTGTTAAACGAAACACTGTGAAAATAAGGAAACACATTACTCTGGTATTGAACACTAGCCTTAGACATGATTCGAATGGCTAAAAATGAGTTTGCTCCTCTGAAGTGAGTTGCAATGCGGAATATCTCCAATGTGCTGGAAAAAATTTTGATCCCTACCTAAGAAACAACTGAACTGGACTGTGTTTGAAAAAAGAATCTGTACGTCTGCATTTCTTATCAGCCTGTGGTCTGCAGTGACCTCCACTAAGATATGTAGAAAAATCTCTGTGACAGACCATAGAGTAGCACAACTCAGAAAGCAGTTGCTCTTTCACTTGGTTTGAGTTCTATATCCTTGGAAAGATGACTTTTACTCATATATTACAATGAATGAGACAGGAGAAGTTTCGGCCAAGAAAACATAGAATCATAGAATCCTTCTGTCTGGAAAGGACCTCCAGGATCAGCAAGTCCAACCCTCATCCCAACATCTCCTGAACCCCTAGACCATGGCCTCGGGTGCTCTAGCTACTTGGTTTTTAAACCCCTCCAGGGATGGTGCCCCCCCCCCCTCCCTGGGCAGCCAGTTCCAGTGCCCAACCGCTCTCTCCCCTGCACAGAAACAGTAAACCACCCAAACATTTTGCTGCACAATTAACCCAGATTCACCATCAGAACTCAGATTTCCTAGGGTTGTGTTTTTGGTCTTTCTCTTAGGCAAGAACGCCTCATTGCTGTATGATTCAGGCTTTATTAGGCTTCATTACGGTGTCTACAAGAATAACTCAACTACAAATTAGGTGTGAATACACGGTGATAAGATAAATGATAAGATAAACAGTTGGTCATGACAAGTGCTGTATTTGCATGACAAGTATGAACAGGTGACAAGTGTTCCTATTTGCAAGGAAAAGACCAAGGAGAAGCCAGAAGTAGGCAGAAAGGGTGGTCGGTAATACTTCCCTGCATATCTTTCACATACAGTCCCCTGCTAAGCAGAACCAAATAATGTAGAGCATGCTTTCTGCAGCCATCAAGAATCATTTCTCATTTGGGAATTATTTCCTTCATTGTCACAGAAAATCAAGCATCTGTAATAGAGGCCATCTGCCCAGGCAGTTACTGATCATCTTCACCCTCTTGTGATCAAGGTAAGACAAGAAAACTTACCAGAACAGCAGTCTTCCCCTTAATAGCTCGCAGCATCTTAGCTAGCACCTCTGCCAGGTGCACTTCCCAACAGACTCAGCACAAAGCCTTCCAGGGCACAAAAGGGTAGAATTAACACTCGTGTGCATCATATCATCATATTCTTTTGGGCTTTTTTTCCCCCCAATTAGGTTTATAGAATCATAGAATCATTAGGGATTGGAAGGGATCTTGAAAGATCATCCAGTCCAATCCCCCTGCCACA
>VZRI01010203.1:291676-339692 GCA_013397515.1 Upupa epops | reverse complement strand
CATCTACTTGGTTTTTGAACACCTCCGGACGGTGACTCCACCACCATCCTGGGCAGGCTGTGCCAATCCCTGCCCACTCTGTCAGTGAGGAAATTCTTCCTGATGCCCAATCTAAACTGCCCTTGGCACAATTTGAGGCCATTTCCTCTTGTCCTATTGCTAGCAACTTGGGAGTAGAAATTGACCCCCCACCTCTCTACAACCTCCTTGTAAAGGGTGATAAGATATCCCCTCAGCCTCCTTTTCTCTAGACTAAACCACCCCCGTTGTCTCAGCTGCTCTTTCTAAGACTCACCCTCCATGCCCTTCACTAGCTTTATTGCTCTTCTTTGGACCTGCTCCAGCACCTCAATATCTTTCCTGTATTGAGGTGCCCAAAACTGAACCCAGGACTTGAGATGAGGCTTCACTAAGTGCTGAGTACAGGGATACGATCACTTCTCTAGTCCTTCTGGCCATGCTATTTTTGAGGCAGGCCAGGATGCTGTTAGCATACACACAGATGATCTGTAAAAAAAGATGTGGTACTTCTCCAACAGAAAAAAATACAAAAAATACTGAATTCACCCTTCAGAACTTCATCTCGCTCAAAGCCATCTGTTTCTTGGGTTCCCATGTTCATATCTATGATGCTAATGATTGGCTGCATCTGTTACTCAAAAAGATGACAGCCTGTGCTGTCTGGACACTGGAAGAATGACCCATAGTTTGCAAAACCAAAATCAGCACCAGCAACCTGTCTCTTTTTGCCAGTCTGGGAGGTAGGAGGAAAAGTTTGCTATGGTGACTGTAGAAGTAGTATTTAACTGCAGAGTCCTGTTAAGATGATACTTGTGCTTTACTCTAGCAGCTGACCAGAAGTAATGAAGTTGGCCTTCACACATTGCTGAATGCCTAAGGTTACTAGTGGACCAAACAGCACGTTCTACATGGGTGCTCGTAAAGATGTGGCTACAAGTACTCTAAATCCACAGGAAACCCACTGATGAATTCCTAGGGTCTAAGTTTTATTCCTTGCTTTGTTATTGTCACGTTGCTGCCATTGTGTCTTTTGCTGAATCACCTCTCAAAATTAGGGTAGAAGTGTTTAAATCCTTTGTAAATGCACTGAGGTGCAAAAATCAAATAATATATAAACAGTGAACTAGCTTAGGTTTAACACAGAGCAGAGAGGAAAGGGAGGCATAGGGCTCTATCAAAGCAGTCTCTCAGTATTTGAAGAAAATCACTTTCTGCTGCCTACTACCACTGTTACACAGGTTACGTTAAAAAGCTGACCTCTGCTGATGCACTCAAGATATAAGGACAAACCCATCTAACTGTCTGTCAGCAAATCCATCTGACTTTTCACCTGTTCAGACCATTTAGTGCTACTAGAATGGCCACAGAGTCCCTATTTATAACAGCACTACAGATGACCTACCAATAGAAGATAATATGTGTTACAAGAAAGCATGAGAGCTGAGCCTCAGGAAACTGTAGAATCATAGAATTGCTAGGGATTGGAAGGGACCTTGAAAGATTATCTAATCCGATCCCCCTGGGATCACCTAGACCAAGCCCCAGAACATCACAGAACAGAACATTACAGATTAGAAGTGACCTCAGAAGACCACCCAGACCAATCCCCCTGCCACAGCAGGATCACCCGGAATACCACAAGGCAGAATGACTTCCACAGGAGCCCTGATCACCCCAGAGAACCGTTAGTTACTGAACAGTTGTGAAACGGTCTTGCAATCTCACTACGAGATCTTGATAATTTCAGTTTGTGACAGATGCAAATTTACATGGCACATGTAAACAATGAGGAGTGAGGCAAAGACTTTCAACAGCTTTACACTTATTTCCACCGGATGGGCACCGATGTCAAACAGAAGCTGAAAAAACTGGGAACTGAACTATTTCTTTGTTCAAAGTGATGGTTCTAATACCACTTCCATTAGCTGCAGAGCTTCAGTTAGCTCCAGTAGAGGAGTACACAGCTAAAAAGCCTTCTTGCACTCCCAGTCACTTCTCTTACAGTTCACCTTACTTTCTCTTCCAGTTCTTATAAGTTCATCTTATAAGATCCATATCCTGCTGATGACTTAGACTGGGATTCCAGTGTTTTGTATCTGTGGACACGTGGATGCTGGACACAATTCTGAACTCAGTTTCGTGAATACCTGATGATAGAGCAACACCAGTGAGGCTGATATTAATAAGCAAATAGGCAGACACCTACAACAATAACAAAGAGGCAACAGAAGCAACACTATGTAGAATCATAGAATGAATTGGGTTGGAAAGGACCCTTAAAGTTTATCTAGTCTCCTGCAGCGAGCAGTCATCTTCAGCTAGATCAGCTTCATCCAGCCTTACTCTGTCTCCAGGCCTCTGCCACCCTTGGCAACCTGTTCCAGGGTTTCACCACTGTCAGTGTAAAAATTTTCTTCCTTAGATCCAGTCTAAATCGCCCACCATGTGCCCTGCACAACTTGAAGGATATACAAAAAGCTTTCATAGTGACGTGCACGCAACAAGCATTTCAACAGAGAAGACATGGTACAACAGGCAGACTCCTCCAACTTTGGCAGGTCCACGCATCATCTCCAGAGCCCTGAGGCTGACACGATTGTTGAGGTGTAGAGCGTTAGATGCCCTACTTTGAGTTACATAAGATAATAACGTCTAGAAAGACCAGCCACATCTACCAACTTTGCTGGGTTGTATGAGACTCCACATTTTTTTAAACAGTTGGTGTTTTCTATCTCATCCCCCTGATCTTATCTGCTGTCTCTCAAAAGAAAAAGAGGCTATAAGCTTCCTAAATCCATCTCTGGGCGGTCCAGAACAGGTGTCACCTTTGAAACTTGACACACCTCATTAATCCTCTCCAGTCCTTTCTTTAACGGATGGCCCAAGGGAAGCTCTTGGGAAACAGCATGAAGCAGGAAGAGACTTGATATTGCACATTATCCATCCCAATTTCATCCGCATTGCTTTATCATCGCAATCCATTGTTTCTCTCTTTCCTTCCTTTCATCAGACTTTTGCGGACAGGCTCTCAGGAATATACAAAGTTCATTTGACTTTCATCCTATGGAATCATCAGGGGGCTCAGTAAAAACCCCACAAACAGACAGAGTAGCCACTGAACATGCTGAGAATTTGTATTTGATGGCACTGAAGAAAAACGTTTGCATGGGCACAATGAAGGGAAGAGATTTGTAGTTGTGATCACAGGCAAGCAGTAAACTAGAGGAGTACTTGTTTGGAATCAAAGGTTTGCTCTGATGTCAGTAAAGTCACTGAACAGGTCAGAGTGTGAAATCTACAGCATAAATCAATACAGCCATTGAAAACACGTGGAGAACCTGGCATCTGTATGGACATTTGTTAGACCACCCAGGCCAGGAGAGTCATAGCCTTTCAAAACTTTTCCTTCAGGTTTCTAACACTTGTGAATACAGTTCAGATGGACAGCTTGACTGCATGACATTCATGAAGGAGTCAGAGAACCTTTGAAGAAACAAATAAACCATCTTTTCTCAGAAAGAAAGGGACAGAAGAAGACAAGTGCCAGCAGGAGAAAAGAATTCTGGACAAAATTCTTTGCTGAGAAAGGGATGAAGTGCTGGTAGTTTACATGAAGATCTATTTCTACTGGTTGTTCACACTGTGAAGGAAGAGAGTTTCCTCACACCTACATGAAAGTATGTTTTCAAAGGGAAACTCAAACGTTGCTAGCTAGAGCAGATGCTTTATTTCTGCTGCTTACACACCCCTGGCACAGAACATGCTCTGAATTTGGCTTTCCACCAGATCCGTGCCTTTGGCTTCAAAATTGCTGTAGATCCTTCGGAACAAGACTCTTGTTTTACATATCAAAGGTAATGCAGCTCTAATCACATCTCCAAGTATTTATGTAACACTAGAAATACATGATCCTTTCTTGAAAGCAGGGTAAACTGCAGCAGAGAATTTCTCTGGCTGGTATCAGGACAAGTTGTGCACACTAGTGAAGTTCATTCAACTGCAGAGAGCGACTCAGGAATTGCCAGCATAGCTGATAACACAAGTACCCTCAATCTAAACCCCAAACTAAACACGGTACGCATTGCATTTCTTGTTTTCATGTGTTCTATGCAATCCTCCCTGGATACACCTAGTGTTCAAATGTTCCAGTGCTACAGGGAGATGTATTGAAACCTTTTCTCTGAAGAAAACCATTGGCTTAGAGTTGATGCACGAACCAAGCAGAGCTATTTTGCAGGATAATAGGTGTATGTCTGAATGTCAGCTCTCAGACAGGTGAGACCTTTGCTCAGGTGCCTTGTTTCTTTAATTGATTGCTTTGACTACTTCCATATGAAGCTGTTAACAATACAAGACATGTTTTGCAGCCCACAGACATCATTCCCTCCTTGATTAGGGTTGAAGTCTCCTCCTAATCTTGCACTATACTAATACATTATTGAAGTCACCGTATGTCAATGGACATCAGAGCAGTGTGACTAAATTACCAATTGAGAAGGACATCATCTATTTCTAACAAGTTTTTTCTTCCTTATCATCATTGCCCAGTGTGAAGCAGCCAGCATAAATTTTGGTGGGCTTCTGAAAAACACTTTGGATTGTCACATCCATAGATCATTTATTAGAGACTAGCAAAAGATGACAGACTGACTCATTATAGCCAGAAGTCTCACCTGTCAGCATGTGCACATCACTTTAGATGTTATTCTAGAACTATGTAAGAAAACAACACTTTTCAAACCTTTAGTTTATATCCCAGAGCCATTGATGATGAAATCAGCTATTCAGGACAGGGTTCAGCATGAATCAGCTGCTTTTTTCCTGTTTATAATCAGAAGGAGAAAACACAGCTTAAATAGTGCCTTAAATATTGCAATTCTGCATTAACATAATTAAGTAACAGATTAGGCTGTAATTTTTGGGTACAATAAATAACACTAGGCTTCTAGGTAACCAAGTTTCTACTCGTTAATGACATGCATTATGTTTGAAAGGAAAAGCATTGTGGCTCAGGGTACCTTGGTTACCATGATTAGTAGTCTGGGAAGAGGAGAGTGGTTCTTGTAGCATCTGATTCTTATAGACAGTCTTCAGGTCAATAGGGTTGTCCTTGTCCGGCTCATTTAGATCTATTAACAGGGCTGCTGGAGGGTGTTCAGCATAGAGCAACGAAGGTGATGAAGGAAGTTGAGCACCTCCCTTATGAGGAAAGGCTGGATCTCTTTAGCTTGGAGAAGAGGAGGCTGAGGGGTGACCTCATTCATGTCTATAAATCTGTGAGAGGTGGGTGTCAGGAGGATGGAGCCAGGCTCTGCTCAAGGTCATCTGGTGATAGGACAAGGGGCACTGGGTGCCAGCTGGAACAGAGGAGGTTCCATATAAGTATCAGAAGGAACTTCTTCCCAGAGAGGATGACAGAGCATTGGAACAGGCTGCCCAGGGGGGTTGTAGAGATGTTCACGAGCCACTTGAATGTGTTTCTGTGCACCTTGGTCTAGGTTATCCTGGTGCAGCAGGGGTATTGGACTAGCTGATCTTTCGAGGTCCCTTCCAATCCCTAATGATTCTATGATTCTATAATTAAGACTTAGGGTAGGATCCTCTGTTCTTGCACTGTTACTACCGTTATTTTCATAATCTCTCTTGAATTTTTTTAATGTCTATTTGCTGAAAATGAAATTATAATATCCTTTGTATGGTCTAAAATGTTTGCATATAACCACTGATTTTTGATATGCCTCTTGAGAAATGAGGCTTCTAAATTCTTCATTCTTCCCCTTTTGTTTATTCTGCTATGAAACTTAAATCCTCAAACCACATGTACTCTGTATTAACTTTGCTGTTTTCATAACCTGATGGACTGGAAATTCAGTCTCGGTTGCACTTTCCTCTGAAAATGCCTACTTAGCTTTACCACATGTAGTTCTTATGTAGCTGACAAATGATTTGATTATTTACTGGATACAGTCAATGCCAGCTATGAAAATATCATAAACCAAGTTTACAGTAATTATTATTTCACATTTTTTCTCCTTTTCAAAACCCTTGGATGTGTTTGAGCCACGTTTGCAGTACTAATGCAAAACCTTTGGTTATTGAAAGCTGGGAATATGTTCTGATAGAAAATTAAGTCCTGAAAGTCCCAAATCCCCCAGGTTAGAAACACGGGATGCACTGCTATATTCTCAAAGCGTTACCATAGGTTTTTGCAGGGAAGAAAGAATTTTTTCCATCTTCCTCATTTCGTAGAATTCTGCTAACTCTCAAATACAGAGAAAAGTTGGTACAAACTTTTTTGAGGTCTTTTCTGATGGATAAATGGAACTCACAACGGGCAAGAAAAGGAAATAGAGAAAGCCGTTTGCAAGGGAAAAAGTGTCTGAACTTCCCTTGGATTTGAATCCCCAGACTTTGGGGAGTGATCCACACCTGTAGCACAATAATTGCAAGATTATCCTTTACACTCGCTGTGCAGAATAAGTCTTGTGGCAGATAACCTCAGCACTGTTAGAGCAGCCAAGAGTAAATCAGGTAAATGGGTTGTTGCTTCTAAAGGGGGCAGGCAGAGCTCATTCACATCTCACTTTCCCATCTAGATAAAGCAGTTAATTTTATTAATTTCTTATTTACCAAGTGATTTGATGAATTTTTAGTTTTATTTAAGTGCAGCATTGTGACTACTCTTGTGCTTAGAACCTGTTAAGTGTGCCCCTGACAAGAATGTGTTCACCAGGGCATGGCAGAAACTTCATAACAACTGATACCAAGAAACATCTTCCACCAAACTCTGTATTTGGTGTTCTATAGCAACTTGTACCACAGTCTCAGGCAGAAAAAACCCCAGAAGTTTCCTGTTTCGTGGAACAACAAAGCCCGTGCTACAAATCGTGCGTCTCCTTGTTCTTTCATGCCGTGCAGTAAGACATAGTTGTAAGCTATAAGCATGAAATGATACTGTCCCCATGGTTTCTTAAGCGATATTGGAAGAAGTGATTCTCTGAGTGCATCCAGGTGTCAGTCAGCTGTGAGTATTGATAACACAGCCATTCGTTGTGAATTTTGATGTAGGATATGTGTATCTAGTAATGAATCTATACCCAATCCCAGGCCATTTGTGGCACCTGACACTTTAATCTCCTTGCAAGGATTAAGAATATATAAATCACATAGCTGATACGGTTCTGTCCCCATCTTATGATACAAAACCAAAATATATCTGACTGGAATTTCACGATCAGATAAAAAACATAGGACATAGATCAAAAAAATAACAGTATAGTAACTAAACACTTACTGCTGCAAAAAAGCAGTAGTAGGTAAAAGTACGGCTAGTATACCCTCAAGCTCTAGCCTCTTCCACTCAGAAGTATCATGTCTTTACTATGTTGTTATCTAGTATTTGATCATAAAGTCTTTCACTGAAAGAGTGATCCAGTTTTGGAACACGCTACCCACAGAGGAGGTCGAGTCACCATCCCTGGAGGTGTTCAAGGTTAGTCTGGATGAAGTGCTGAGTGGCATGAGCTAGATGTTAGGTTTACTTGGTTTATTTGGAATTAGGTTGAGGTTTCCAGCCTCATCATTACTGTGATACTGTGAAAGTTGGATCTGCAATTCCTGCCTCATAAATAAACCTCTTTGTACAGATAGACAGTAAACTTACCAGGACTACTCACCCAAGTCAAAGGCAAAAATAGCTTTACAGGCACCAGACAGCAGCAAAACCTCTTCCTTGTGACAACTTCATACAGATCTCTTTCTCTAGTGATGTGATCCATAGCCGTGTAACATTCATAGTGGCCCAAGGCAGTTTTTGATCTGCTTGTCTAAGACATCCTGCCTGTTAGGCTAATTTGTCTGCTGGGTTCCATAATTTGGAATGAGCCAGTGTGGTACTGTCATCATTTCCAGCCACTGATGTGATGAACAGAGCAGGGACAATTGCGTGCCATCTGTTCCTCCTCTGTGCCATCACCACATCAATTCAGACAAGTAGTTCTTAGCTACAAACATCTGGAACATTAAGGCAACTAACACTTAATAGTGTAGACAGATTTCCTTAGTATCAGCAATAACACTGAACAAAACTGCACAGCTTTCACCTGTATTTAGTGGCAAAATGTTGCTTTCTGAGCAGGAAATGAAGGAGCAATTTCACACACAGCTTGAAGGTTATTGTTCATTGTTCTGGGAGTGAAATTGTTCAGTGCTTCTGGGAGCATGAGATTTATACTATCTCCCCAATGGGAAATATAGGGAAATTTGGCCCCAGCTCTGGAATAATGATATTTATGCTATTTCATTCCCACATCTGAGAGTGACAATCCAAGATCGAGGGGAAATAACAAAGATCAACCATGGATGGAGAGGAAATGACCAGAATCAACTGAGATCAATCACAGCCTTACCTTCTTAGCCCTCTCATGGGTGAGTGGCTTGACTCCTCTAAGGCTATGTATGTCACCTGCATAAATCAATACAGATGATACTGAGAGACTGCCCAAAACTGGAGCTTGCCTGCAAGGATCCCTAATCACTGCTCCTTTATCTTAATCACTCATCTGCCAGGCCTCTGCCCTTTATGCAGTGGTCATCTTGAGACTGGGATCCAACCTGCAAAACTCAAACAGTGAGGCACTCTTATTTAATTAGTCAGTCTCTGACTACTCAAACAAAACTCAGGCAAACAGAAGAAAACTAAAACAACAAAAGCACACAAAAAGCAGGACCTCTACAGAGCGCAGACACAACAAAATTATCAAAACCAAAATGATCACAATACCAAAACAGTTGCCCAAATAAAACCCGTCCAAAACAGCCACCCCCAAAAAACCCTTCCAAAAGAGCCACCCCAAAAAAGCATGGCCAAACACACTGAAATCTCCAGACTCAATCCACAAAACATTACCACCTACCCAGACAAATCCCAGCCAAGCATCCACCTGGAAAAAAATCTAGACTAACATGATAAAACCAAGCAAACCATCAAAACCTAACAAAACCCCACAACATCCCAAGAACAACCCCAAGAGACCTTGCCAAACACAAGAAAATCATCAAAACTTAATGAAAATACAAAAACAAACCCCAAAACCAAAAAGCACAGCCAAGCAAAACATCCCAACCCCCAACACAAAACCCAAAACATCCACCTCAGTGAAGGTCTGTCAAACACCCATCCCAAAAAAGCCCAGCCAACGCTGATGTGAGACCCCTACACCAAGAACCAGGGAACAATGAATTTAAGATAGCAAAGGAGTGGGGCGTTTAGCAGTCTGGATGATTGGGAGAGGCTTAGCATCACCTTCAATAAAATCCGGGTAGCTTTGCTAATCCGTAACAGCATGAGGTAGTATGAGATCACCCATTTAACACCAGCAAAGAGCAAAGGCTTGGCTCACATTGGCTGATATAGCAATAAAAGATGGGATACTGCCTTATTTAGTCTTCAGGGCACACGTGATGACTGATCCTGATGCAACATGTATTTTAGCAGAATTTGGGATTTCCTACATCACTCACCAGGACTACAAAGGTTTCCCACTCTGTTCAAAGCTAATTGTTTTACGAGACTCACACTTGAACTAGATACTGGGTGTGGATTCACTTCCCACACTCAACATTGCCAACAGTCACAGGTTTATCAGTAGTTTCCTCCTGTAGGTCCAGCAATGGGATGCTTTGTGATTAGCTGTGACCGTATAGGAACAGTTGAGTTAATGCTTGTTGTATTTCCATGCGTTCCTCTACAGGCAAAAAAGGCAACAACCTGGGATCTTACTGAAAGCTGAGATTTTCAGATGTTAAATTGTTGTGGGAACTAGGCTTCAAGATAAACAAGCGATGCAGTGAGATCCATATTGAACTCCAAGTCTTGGCAATTGCGGCTCTGTAGCATTTGATAATATTTATTACCCTCTGAGACTGAGTTTCAGTGTTTCCTCCAATAAAACCAAGTGAATAAATCCCATTTTTAATTTTCAACTGCACTCGTACAGTTGAATTTGACTTTCATAACTCAGTTACAGATAAGAAGCCGTTCACATTACTCTTGCTGCTGTCCAGGGAACTAAAAATAATGTTTCATAGAAGTTGTCTGTGTTTCGATTGTTTCTTTTGGGTCAAATTCAAAACTGTTTAGCAAGGGTTTTTTCCTAAACACACTCATTCTAGTTACTATCTTTTTGTTTATCTTCTGCATTGTCTCTAGAGGGAGAAGATCCCCTGACTGATTGACTAATTTTATAGTGGGAGGCAGAAGTTCAAATTCATTCTCTGCCAGATTCATAAAGAGATTCCCAGCCCTTTTCTGTAGCAAGGACTTAAACCGCTCGATTCACTAGCTTTCCCTCTCCCACACTATAGCCCAATAAAATTTGACTCATGTTCCTCTAAGGAATCATTTTCAGTGAAGCAGAGGTAGACAGAAGTTAAGTACTGGTTTGGGAAAAGAAGTTCAGAGTGTCCTGAAACCTCTCAGAATTTCAATCAAGTTTAGCAATTTACAGTATGTTGGGGTTTTTTAATAAATACAGTGTATTGTAAAATCAGTTATCAACCCACAGAACACAGACTTCAGAACTTCATTCTCTAACAGAAGACTGTTTAGCTATGTTTTTCAGAAGGAACATCAAGATGGTCTATTACCATCGGTCTCAAAGAGACCACTGAAATAAGGCAAAGACAAGATGTAGGCTCTTTGCTGTAGCTGTCCTGGTACTCACTCTGTGCAGCTTAAACTTTATAAGCATAGGGTTAACATCAAACAGATCTCAGCCAGGCATGATCATTAACTGATATTGGGAAGAGCTATTCCACACAATCCAGTCCTTCGGCAATCGTTGAGTTATACTCCCCAAACTGAAACAAACACCACATGAAGGGTTTTCTGGCAAACTATACAGTCTGGAGATATTAGCACAGTCATCTATTCTGTATTAATTAAGTTTCTACAGTTCCCAAGAATTTTCTAAGCTAGTAAGATGGAGTTTGTCTTATTTATAAAAATCTTGTTATGTAAAACTGGAGGAATCAAGGAAAGGACCTTGAGACTGCTAGGATGAATGAACCTGCACTGACCTCTGATGGCTGTGAGTGTGCATGGAAAGTAGTCCTGCAGTTATTTGGGAGCTCCAGTGTTCTAATTAAAATAACATTGACATGACAAGAAAAAATCCTTTGAAGATGGAAACCAAATGATTTATAAAAGGGAGTCCTAGGATTACTTTTGCTCTGCATCACCCTCATCATTTGCTTTTGAAAGCACACTTAAAATGCATAAAAGTCATTGTCAGATGAAGTTATTTTGAGTAGAAATTCCATTTTTCTATCTTTCAGCTGTTTGGAGACATCAGAGGAAGGTTTTAAAGAGACATCTGCCCACCTTATTGCTGCTTTTTAAATGAGTTTACCTTTTTTGTTAAGAGGCAGAATACAGACAAAGTGTGGCTGCTAGGTTCACAATACACTGCATAAAACCCCATTCCTAACACTGTGAACCTGGAGAAGTACATAGACTTGAACTCCAGCCTGTATGGTAGGAACTCTCGTGTAATCATTGGAATGAGCCCCCCTGGTCCACAAAGAAGGCTGGCAGAGCCAGAGGAGAAGCTGCCTTTATTCTGGCAAGATTATTCTCCCAAGAGTTTGTCTCTAGGGCAAACTGAACATTTCTAGACTGTTATCCAGAGTGTTTTATTAGCAGCAACTTTCTGCCTCTTAAACGGATTCATTACCCTTCATTAAAAAAACATCAACTGAGTAAACCAAACACACGAGTCTTGGCCTCAACAAACCTCAAAAAGGTGCTAAAAGCTTTGGGATTGAAAGACAAAAAGCGTCTAGGTTCACTCTCTGCAGGAAGAAGCAGCAAACCAAAGAGCTAGGCAAAGAAGCCATCTACATTTTGAGTCAGTCCAAAATAACCACATCTCACGAGAGCCCAGTGGTGTAAGCGAAACACTGTGTATCAACAAAATTCCTCTTGCCTTTCTCAGCAACATACTGCTACGCTTTCATGAAAATCACATTGTCACCAGCATGCAGTTCCTTTCTAAAAACCTGCTCTGTTAAAATGTGATCTGCTCCCTCTGTGTGTGGAGTCACATTTGCTACCTGGGTGCCAAGTCAGATATAAATTAAAGAGGGAGGTTTCATTTTCTCTGCCTAGCTTGGAAGGCTGAGAAGTGAGAGGCTTTATTTCCTCTTGGTTCACCGTGTCGCACAGATCAAGGCAGAGCTGAGGGAAAGGCAGGCTCTCCATTACAGTACAGGATTTCACAGAAGAGAGCACTGAGAATATTTAAAATTAAGAGAGAAAGTAAAAAATGCCAAATTCTTGTTGATAACACTAGGCCAGTGAGAGACTGTTCCAGTGTTTGGTTTAAATGAGAAGAGTGTCATTACTGCCCAATCTGATGGTGCATAAAGAGAGGGTGAACCTGTCAGGGAGGGTCTGAATCATTCTGAGAATCATAGAAACATAAGGGATCGGAAGGGACCTTGAAAGATGATCCAGTCCAATCCCCCTGCCACAGCAGGATCACCCAGACCAAGTCACACAGGAACACATCCAGGCGGGTCTGGAACATCTCCAGAGGAGACTCCACAACCCCTGGGCAGCCTGTTCCAGTGCTCCAGTACCCTCCCTGGAAAGAAGTTCCTGCTGATATTGAGATGGAACCTCCTCTGTTCCAGCTGGCACCCATTGCCCCTTGTCCTATCACCAGATGACCTTGAGAAGAGCCTGGCTCCATCCTCCTGACACCCACCCCTCACAGATTTCTAGACATGAATGAGGTCACCCCTCAGCCTCTTCTTCTCCAAGCTCAAGAGACCCAGCTCTTGCCAGTCACAGCTAGATGGAACCTAAAACTGAATAAAGCACTTGTGTTCAAAAGCACTTGAAGTACCAGCCATTGGTCATAGCATCCTCTCTGCATCTATTTCCACCTCCAAGGCTTTTTTATTGCCAGAGGAGCAACCTTTGGCAAAATCTGATGTATTGGAGACTTCTGAAGTATGCTGCAATATTATTACTTGTGAGCTTTACATACAAGCTGATGATTCTATACCAGAAAGGATAAAGTGATCATGAAAGAGCACACTCTTAGTTTACCCTACTTAGATTTTTGAGAGGCAGTTCATAGTATGTGTGATAAATCGAGTGAAAAACTCCAGCCGACTTAGCACAGTGCGGCACTTGGGTGAAGTCTGAAATTAACAGCAAAAGTAATCGTTTGCAAGTGAAGAAACAGAACGTTGTGAGTAACTCAAGCAAAAACTCCTTTTGCCCGAGAAGTGTTGAAAACTGGTGGTCAGCAAGCCTTTGGATTATAGCCTGCTCTCACATGGACACATTTCAGCATCCAAAAAATATAACTACTTTCTTACTTTAACAGTAACTGCACGTTAAATTATCCAGAGATGAATAGCAATGCAGGAATGGCTCTGATGGAAACTCTGCCTGAAGCTTTCCAAATACTATAAATTAAGTGGAGGAAATGAAACTAAATTAACACTTACAGAAGACTTTTCAGCTTGGTGAGGCACTATGCTTTTCTAATCTGCATTGGGAAGAATTGGATCCTTATCAACTTCTTCATCTCTTGAATAGAAAGGAAAATCTTGCTGGTAATGTATTTTCTAGAAATGAGTTTCTGAGCTGAAACAATGGATACACTTTTGTGGCCTCAGAATTGTAGACTCATAGTAGCATGGAATTGTTTAGGTTGGAAAAGACCTTTAAGATCATTGGATCCAACCAACCCAACTGCTCCAAGCCCACTAGTAAACCATGTTCTTCTGTTCTACATCAATTTTATACATGGCCATATACATGGCTCAGAGAATGAACTGAGCAATGAAGAGTGCTTGTGTAGGGAAAAAAGACAAATTATTCCAAGCAAAGTATTTTGCCACCAGCACTGTGATTTTCATACTAGCATAAGAGAGAATGCTGCAGTTCAAACAACTAATGCATTGCTCATGATGCTTATTGCTTAGCAGAGGTGATTAGCAGAAGTAATTAGGTAAAAGGACCAAAACAAAAGACCAATGCAAAAAGACAAGGAAAGGACCAAAGAAAAGGACCAAAATAAAGAAACAAATCCAGATTTTCAAAAAGGACAAAAAAAAGACTGAAAAAACCCCCAACAACACAACAATGTCAGACTACTTCAAACATACAGTGAAACCCATTTAGGGAAGGCAGCCCTAGGCAGATACGTAGCCCTGATCTTGTAAACTGAAGTGTCTGGCCTTGACTGCATTTTACCTCAGGAGAGCTAGCTAAGGTGCATCGGCTTCCCTAAAGTTAAGAAATGAAAAGATGTTTCAGCCGTAGCAAGGAAAGGTAGTCAGCTTCATTTATCGTAAGGGAAGCAGAAAGGCTGTGCCAAGATAAGAATCTCACCCTGGCTTAACATACTGTGCTAGAGGCAAGCACTTCAAGTGTCTCTTTCCCGTTTGGTATTTGTAGTGACATCACTCACGTTTGTTATCTTGCTCTAACAAACTCATCTGTCTTGAACAATGAAGGCAAGACCTTCTGTTGTGGTTTTGAGTTCTAAGACAAAACCTGGCAGAGGGTGTTAACAGAATCAAAACAGAATCAAATTGGGAAATCATTCTGGTCTATTCAAAAATTATTTGGGTCTAGCACCCAGATTTCTGAGTAATAATAATACTAACAATAACAATAATAATAGTAATAATAGTAATTATTATTAAATATTATTATTAGTATTATTATGTAACTATTAGATTCTTCTGCTGAAGGTGTTTTATCTTTCCCTTGCCTTCAACACAAACTGATGCACGTCAATATCTTTATCCCATTCCAGATTGCTTTTGAGAATGTATTTATGCAGGATGAAACTTGCACTTTCCTCTGAGGTTAGGGATCAATTCTGTTTCCCCAGAAGCTTCTGAAGTGAATACACTCAAACAGCAGCAGTCAGCAATTTCAAAACAAGGTCATTTAAATGAAAGGGAAAAAGCCCAAGCTTTATAGATTAAAATGGAGGCAAAGTCATGAAATACATAAATCAGAACCAACCTAAACTGTTTCTGTTATAATTTGCAGACTAAGCAAGAATAAATTCTTACACAGCAGAAAGGCTGGATTCCCTTAAAAGAGCATATAATCTCTGTCAGGCATCTCCCCTGAAACAATATGTTTTTCTTCCATGCTTTTAGCGGCCACTTGTTCAGGTAAGAAGACCATGAGCAAGTGATTTACTTCTATTTTACTCCTAACAGTTTTACGTACAGAGACTGGAATGTTTTTCCAGCTGAAATATTGTAGAATCATAATGGATCAGAAAGGACCTCTAAAGATCATCTAGTCCAACCCCCTGCCACAGCAGGATCACCCAGACCAAGTCCAGGCAGGTTTCAAACATCTCCAGAGAAGGAGACCCCACAACCCCCCCAGGCAGCCCCCTCCAGTGCCCCATCACCGTCCCTGGGAAGTAGTTATAGAATCAGTCAGGGTTGGAAGGGACCACAGGATCATCCCGTTCCAAACCCCTCCGCCATGGGCAGGGACACCCCTAGATCAGGCTGGCCAGAGCCTGGCCTTAAACACCTCCAGGGATGGGGCTTCAACCACCTCCCTGGGCAACCCATTCCAGGCTCTCACCACTCTGTGTTCACTGAGTTTGGACTGAGACCACAAGATTTACCTCCCATGCATAGTACGAATATTTTTGTGTTTCAATGCTCATATCAAAGGGCAATTCTAATCCTCTGCTAAGGGCTATAGAATTAACAGCCAATAAATTCTGCCTAAATAATTTCAACAGTCACAGACAGTTACAGTCCGAGTGGCAGCATTCACGCTGGCAGTGGGACCTGTAGGGATGTCAGCAAGCTGGCCTCTCCCATCTGGGAACCTTGTCCTTCCAGCTCTATCAATTCAGTATCAACTGACCCTTATTTAGAACATAACATTCATCTCTTGATAGGAACACGAGCGATAAACACACCACAATCAGCAGCTGTCACAGTCTAAGAAAAAAAATCCCAGGAAAAGAAAACAACCCAGCACAGGAATTCAGATTATGAGACTTACAATTATCTCATGGAATGCAGTGGTCAAATCTATGGTGTCTGCAAACAGTTTGACTATCCCCCCCAAAGCAAACACATGTCAAATGTTCACAGCGGCTGTATACCACAAAATGTGGTAAGCAAATGGTTAGCGTGGAGCCACTGACATAACCTTGTGCTCCTCTATTCAGCGTAGTACCTTATCTGGACGAGTCCAGGGGTGAGCTAATCCTCTGTTGCATGCTGGCACACAGGTTGACACCAGTTGGGTGTTTGCTCTTCCCAAGCAGTAAAACCAGTGCTGAATCCCTCGTTTGCCAGGGCAGCTGGCCCTATAGTCACACCGGACAGAACTGTTGTGAAAAATGCAGAAAACCTCTGTACAACCAGTAACACTGATGGCAAAGCCTTGCTTTGCTCTCCAGGTGTGTGCAGCGCTCCTAGGACCCATTCACACATAGAATGGTTCAGGTGGGAAGGGACCTTGGAGATCATCTTGTTCCAACCCTCCTGCCATCAGCTGAGACACCCCCCACTAGACTAGGGTGCTCAAATCAAATCGATGACTGCTGATTACTAGCACTCAAGTATTAATTGTAAACAATAAATACATTAAAAAACCCAAACCCTACTGAATTTTGAAAGAGGAAGGAAGCACAGTTTGTCTGATATGATTTCTGCTGTTCCTTGCCATAAGATACTGCTCCTCAGTCTGCGATTGATGGGCTTACAAAACTGTGCTGTCAGATCAAAGAGAATGATGACGACAAAGCAAAATCTACCATTACTTACTCTGGGGAGAGGGCAATGGTATGAATTCCTCATATTGCCTTTTCCCTCTCTCTCTGGATAGGGGATCCTTTTTGACACTGTAGAGGCCATCATGAGTGTAAGTGCTGTGGATGAGGATCAGAAACAGGGAAGCGGGTGATGATTTTGCAGAATGTCTTTGCCTGGAGGCTTTCACCAGAGTCCAAACTCCTTGTGTTGCCAAAGACTGGGAGAATGATGAAGATGATCATGGACCTCATCAGGCCACCGGGATAGTCAGAAGAAGTCAGCAGCATGCAACACCAGCCGGAATACAAGGAAAGTGCCACTGGTTGCAGTCACGATATTGCTGAGGTGCCTTTTTCCTGCCCACACTGATACCTCATCCTGTAACAACATTTGAAACAGAAGTGTGAGGATGAGCCCCTGGGTTGAACAAGCACAGCTATTTTTATGGTCTTATTCTCCCCTGAAAGGAGCTCACAATTTTTCTGAAAATGGAGAGACGACAACCTTGCCTTTCACAGTGACGCCTGTGTGTTTTTCGAAAGCTCAGCAGGCTTTTCCTCTGCAGTATTCAAGGGCCAAGCATTTCTCTGTAGCACCAAAAAGAAATCCATTGCGGAGTTTTTATTGGCAAAACATGTAGCCCACGTTCATATGACAGCAGCACAGATGAAAAGACTGCACAGTTGTGAAATGAAATAACCACAGATACTATATCTCTGGTCCAGTAGCTGACACAGCTTGCAGTCCAAGGGAAAGCTTTGTTGATTTAAGACCTCGCAGAGTGGAGACTCACAAAAAAAGATCCAACAGAATGTTTGCTGAGTCTCTTTTCTGACTCTCAGCAACATTCGGGATGCATGGTCTCAAAATCCTGCATACAGCAAGCTTATTTTCTGTACAACTTGGTGTATGGATTCATATAGAAAACTGTTTTCTAGTACCAAGATGCTGGGAATTGTCCAGATCGCTGGGTTCTGCTGATGTTTCTCTTAACAGACACTCATCTCCATCTCTGGCTGACAGAGTGACTAATAGTAAATCTTCTCACCACAAGCAGGATATCACCCACAGAGGAATTAAACCCGCCAGGTTTTAATGTACTTCAAGGTTACCTTGGCATCTAGATGAAAAGTAAAATCCTTAGGAGTTAAAAATAACTACTGGCATTGATTGTGAAGAACCATGACATTCTGCCAGTCTTCCCTCTAAGTGCCTTGGAGAAAAGTGCCCCTGTAGGGAGGAGCACTATGAGATGGTACTAGGACCCTTATCAAGGTGAGTATTTTTTACTCCAGTCTCTATGCACATTGCCAAAAGCTCCCAAGCAGCCTGCATTTCTTAATTACAGTTAATGCATCCATAACAGAGGCATCCAAACACTTATTGTTGCTTTAATTTCCAATTATAGGAATGTGGCTATAACTTAGGCTTTTTCCCTGCACTCTCCACCTCTTAAAATACTCTGAAGCTGGAGGGAATCTGTGAACTGCTTTTCTGAGTTGAAACTAGTGACACCTGCTGATCTGCTATGTGAATAGACTAGCACTGCATTTCCAGATATGGACAGGACACACCATGCTATGGCAAAGCCTTTAAGTGAGTACTCCTCGCTACCAGAGCTCTTGAGTTTCTGCAGTCACTCACAGCTCTGCTCAGGAGTTAGCTTTTCCATTAGGAAATTCTTTGCAGTTTTTGGTGTTAGAGGCGATATACAGATTGCATTCTTTACCTCTTCATCGGGATGTACATTGTTAGCCAACCCCTGTCACTGGAATTGGTTTAAAATGTATGAAAGAGGCAATTATGATTTGCCTCCATGCCTGCACACCCAACCCTATGCTAATTTTAAAAGCATTGATAATATTAGGTTGCTACAAATAGATTTTTCTCTGCTTCACTTACACTTGTATTTGTGTTTCACAAATTAAGTGACAAACCACAGGAATGCCAGTCCTGGCTACAACATTGTCTTGGAAGATTCTAGTTGAGCCCAAAACCCAGTGAGTGTCCAGCAATGTAACCTGAATGGGTTACTTCACACAAACCTTCTTTGCTGCAACGTTCCTGGACAACACATTTTCTAGCACCTGTTGTCACGGGAAAGTAGTGGTTTGCCTGCAGTTTTTCTCCCTTTCTGTAAAGGTGCATGAAGATGCCACAGGTCTCCACACAGTTTGGTTAGTTTCACAAAACACTTATCCTTCCTGAAGTGAGGGGAACTGCTCCGGGTCTGCCATGCAATACTCTTCTGGAGAAGAAACGATTCACCCTGGAGAAACTCCTGCACAACAAAGGTAACAACTGTAAACACAGCTGGAGGAAACAGCCTACTTTGCTAGCAAGTATGCTCATGAAAGTGTGCTCAAAATGCACACCTCACAGGATGACATTGATATAAGAAAATCACACCAGGGGAAAAAAAAGGGAGAGAAAGTATATGGAAGGGATAAAATAAATCAAACACAACAGAAAAACCCCCCACTACTATGTCAAGGCCCGTAGCTGTAATCCTCACCATGAGCCCCTTCTCTTGCATTGATACCTGGGGCTTTTTGAGTATCAAGTGCTTGCTAAACCCCAACTTCAACAACCCATACACAGAAAATGGGGGACCCCTCTTCTCTGAAAACTGTCTCACAAATGGGCAGGTGAGGCTGTTGATAAAGCCTCACTAGAGGTTTTTTCCTGCAAAGCTGTGAACAATCAGAAATTGACTGTGATCGTAGGAGGAACACGCTTCATTCCTGTGACAGATTCGCTATGAATGCTAATTATTACCAGTCTTCTAACAGAGCATGAATGTATGCAGCTGATCAGATGGGAGCCTGCTCTCCCACTATTCTTTTCACTTCCACATACAGTAATTAATTTCTAAAAATAGTCTCTTGTAAGCAAGTTCTCACATGGATTTTCCTCCTGCAAATGTTGCATCTCCTCATTTACAGGCCTGCCGTGTTCTTTATCAACTTAATTTGACAAACTTCAGACTAGTTTCAGACAAGGGACTAGGATTTTTCAGGTTTATTGACACTATTTTCTTATTAGGCTTGAAAATAAAAGAACAATGAAGGATGGTACCAACGTGTCCTTAAAATAATTTGATCTTCCCTGCTTATTACCTTGGATTTTGTCGCTGAGGTCAGAATATGGGCAAAAGGCAAACCCCTAGCAATAAAGAACAACAACTCTCTTAGAAGTAGTGTTATGAATACCTTTCTCTAGCCAGCCACTTGCTGGAAGTGTTTATCAATCCTTGTTCTCAGTTTCCTAACTGAGAATGTTGGGATCTGAGGCTGAGTCAGGAGACTGACAAGGAAACGTGGATCTATGAATCTATGAGGTGCTGGTTCATATTGAGCCTAGAAATGGCAAGAGTCAAAATCCTCATAGAACCCATGTTTTTATTCAATTGCTGAGGTAAACGGGTGCTTCCAAGGGGTTGAAATGCCATGTTCCTTATCACAGCTAGCACCCTCTGGCACCTGTTTTAGAAGACATTCAATTACAATTAAATCTAGAGGTATCCCCATACAGAATCTGGGATACACTGCTGGAGAAGCTTATTCTCTGGATCAGTATAAGATCAGCAGTTTCTTGTCTGGTAGTCTACAACTGACTTTAGAAGAAGTACGTATTGACTACAGTGGAGTAGAGCTTATTGGACTGTAGCAAATGCACTGCTCTGTGGCAAATATGTCTCATACATAACGAAATAACAAGACAGTTTTACAGCTCAGACCTGGACTAGGACACAAAAGATCTAAATTAATTTCCTAGCTCTACCTCAAAGTTCCTGTGAGACTGGAAAAGAAGTCAGGGCATCCCTCTGTATCACAATTGCCAGATCAAAACCAGAGCAAACCAGCCTGCCACCCACTGACTTTTTATCTTGTTCTGAATGGACTAAAGAAGATTTATCCTCATCCCCTACTTTTCTGAATAGCGTTCTTGTAGGAACACAGCATAATCACGAATGCTCTTGTATGCACTGAGCTCCACGGGCACGAGCTTAAAACTAATGAGACCAACTGCAAGTAAGAAAAAGGCTGTTGGAGCTCCCACTAACAAGATGGTTATCAGACACGTTGCTCTGGGAGCCATCTCCTTCTGCACAGTTGCATAGAAACCCCCCAATTTAAACACCTCTGAGGCAGAAGCAGCTGAGCTGTGACAGCAGAAAACTTTGAACATGCTGATGCAGTTTTCAAAGTAACCAACTCCGGTATCTCCCCTATGTGCCACAGCACTGGCATCTCCTTTGTTAGAGACAGGACACGGTTCATCTCTCTCTCCAAGTACAAATGCCTGACAAGTCAATTCAGTGGTTAATGCAAGCTGACAAAAGGAGGTTTATACGCTGTGCAACAATACCCACTGCCACTCACTCACAGAGCAGACACTTCAAGGGCAGCCTGCTCCTCTGCGACACCACTACTGCTTTGCCGAATGGAACAGATGACTTGCAGCAGTAACGCTGTTTCCTGCTCTAAGTCCCTCAGCTAGGCTGTTAACTTCTATCTGATGGCACATTTGAAGATTAAACGGTACCTTATCCTGCAGTGGTCCAGCTAATTTAAACACAAACACACCCTGAGGAGAGCGGAGAGCCTGAAGGAGGCGGGAGGGGAAAACTGGTGGGCTCTGAAGGAAGCGTAGCCTGCTAATGTCTGCAAAAATGGAACAAGAAATAGATAAAACTAAATTAGAGGTCTATTAAAAATCAATTACTGTCATCTGCAAATGAAATTAAGTCTAAGATAATCACTTTAATAGCAGGGTCTTTGGTGAGCACTAATGCTTAATTTTTTCCTTATATTTGGTGAAGGCATATATTAATTAAAACTATTTGTACAAAGAAGGGGCTTGACAAGAATACAGATGTTCTTAAGGGAGCTGCCGCTGTTATTTTAGAAGCAAATGCCACTACTCGGTGTAATGAAGGCAAGACTCTGCCTCGATAAATCTTATTTAAGGCTTGTACTTCCTAAATACCCTCTGTAGCTCAAATTGAATGGAATAGGCTGTTTTCAACAGATGATACAATACACTTTCCTTCCCATTGTTTAGTTAACTCATACTGAAAGTAAACCTCCAATTTTATCCTCCCTCTCCCTTTTGTTCCCCCTCCCTTTCATTGTTAAGGTTCTACTGAATCGTTGAACATCCAAGTACAAAACCAGATGATCTGATATGCTTGAATGCACGCTACAAGTGAGGAGGACAAAGCACAACACACATTCAATAGTGGGTATGGAAATGTTATTGGGCTTTGAGGCAGGAGGACAAATCACGGCCATGTGTCATTAATGAGATTATTCAAAGTAATTTTGATGAAGTTATGATTCTATTATCACCCAGTACTGAGAAGGAAATGCTTAGCATTTGAAAAAAATACTGTTAATCATTAAGCAGCTCCGGGGCACTAACTCTTTAAGGTTTTCCTCTTTGGTCCCAGCCCCCCATCACCCTCCCCCTCAGACTTCCTTTTTTTACCTTTCTGTTTTTCCTTTCATCTTTTCAACACGAGCAGCGCTATGAAAACAGAGGATTAGAAGTTGTCCCTGACATATTTCACGGTAAGGTTGTTGGCTTTGTCTTTCCACGTTTATTAATTTGGGTTCTGCAGGAGACACCTGTTGGCTGTTGAGAACAACTCAACAGGCGGGTCGCCAAAGGGTTTGTAGTGTACACTTGCCTTCTTAAGCCTGCTGGGAACTCGCTGCTTTGCTACACAGGGATAAATGCTGGAAAGTCGTTCAACCACGCTGCTCAACACTTTCATTATGTGAATCGTGTGTGCATCGCACAGGCTCCTCAAACAAAAGTTAAAGCCCTGTTGCTAATATCATCATAATTAACTCAGGGTAGCGATGGCAGCAGTCTCAATTCACGATAGCAGTTCAGCTGCAGTTAAAGTTCTTGCCCATAGCTATTGCTCTGCTGCACAGAGAGCAACAAGCCATGTGGAAGAGCACTTAGAGAAATAAACAGGGAAGGTGATGTATGGCTGTAGCTTTCTGAAAGCTCTGATAAATAGGCCTGGCTGCACAATCCATCACTCTTGGTAAGTCAAGGATGGGTGGCATAAAAGCAAGTGATGAATGTGTTAACGTGCTAAATACTGGAACGGGGGACAGCATAGGACTTTGACTTAATGATGTCTTTTGATGATGCTACTGCTACAGTATGACAGCATGGCAGAATAAATGCTGCAACTTTTTTTTTTAACCAGCTGCAATGCAGTCAAAAGAGGGGACAGAGCTGAAGAGGACTCTGGAGGAAGGAGCACTATTATTAAAAAAAGAAGAAGAAAATAAAATGCATTTTATTACATCTTCCCCAGTTCCTCACACCCCTTAAAGCCCAGCTGTAGTTTTTAAACAAGATGTGCTCTTAACAGCACTCCCTGCTTCTTTAAGCCTATAGTATATAAGGCTGCCACATTTGCCTGAACACAGGCTCAGTGCTTTCCTTGGGATGGGGAGGGATGCAACCCACTCAAAAGACTATCTCAGCTGGCAGCTGGCTCAGCAGGCACTAGCTGAGCCTCCTCAAGAAGCAGTACCACTCCTATGAAAGAATTCAGTGCTGCTTCACATTGTGCCACAGTCCCTATTGTACATCTTTCATGCGCATATTGTTTGAACGTTGCTAAGTATCTAGGACTTCATCTTAGTTTTCCAGGAGAAAAGAAGTCCTTCCTTTCTTCCGTATGACTCCCAGAATCTTGAATGTTTTACATCTCCTTTTTTTTGTTAGTAAAAGGTACGTTTATGGTTAGCTCTGTAGTGTTTTCATCAGATTGGATGTTTGATTCAATATTTCATTTCCTCTTACTGTTTTCTTTACCCATCCCTGTATAGCTTGGAACTGCAGCCAATATCAAAATCAAAGCACAGGCAGAACTACCCTTTCTTGGGCAAAGAGAAAGTATGAAGAGATTTTTTTTAGCTTCCACCAGCTTCACTAAGGTCAGACCAGCTCAATATATGAAGAGATGAATGTTACAATTCAATCTACCTTAGATTTTCTTAAGAAACATTCAAATTATGGACAATCATAAGTGTCAGGCAACCCCCCCTCAATTTTCACGCAGAAGGATAGTTTCCCATGTTGCTCAAACAGGGGATTTTTTCCCCCTCCTCACAAAGAAAGCAGCTTTCCAGCTCCACTTCTGCAGATGCTGTATGTACTGGCATAGTAGGAAAGTGTGCTTTGCAGCTTTGGGAGGTGACAGTAATGATAAGGTTGGAAAAGACCTTAAAGATCATCCAGTCCAACCTAAATCCAAATAAACCGAGTAAACCTAACATCTAGATCATGCCACTCAGCCCTCCATCCTGACTAACCTTGAATACCCTCAGGGATGGTGGCTCGACCATCTCTGTGGGCAGCCCCTTCCAAACCGGATCACTCTTTCAGTGAAAAACCTTTTCCCAATGTCAAGTCTAAACCTCCCCCGATGGAGCTTAAGACTGTGACCCCTTGTCCTGTCTCCAGTGTCCAGGGAGAAAAGACCGACTCCTGCCTGCCTCCAACCACCTTTTAAGCAGTTATAGACAGCGATGAAGTCACCCCTGAGCCTCCTCTTCTCCAGGCTGATTCTGGTAATAGTCCAGTAAGAATTCCTAAACCTTTAGCATCATTAGCCCATCATTAACATACAGCATGAATTGGCCTAGTCCCCAGATACTTCATTCAGCAATCAATTCTGATGATGCTGACATATTCATCAGCAAAGCAGAATAGAAAATAGGAAAAACCCCCTCAAACTCTCAATCTGTCTCCAAGTGTTAGTGGACTGACATTATTAATGGCTTTTTCACTCCCATTGATGGGCACCGTGCTGCAGTGCCAGTTAGCCAGATCATATAATCTGTCATTTTTCAGACCAAGTTAATGAATCTATGTAAGTTTTCACCTCCAGGCAAGAACCTGACCCAACGTTTACCCGTGGCAGTGCTATCATAAGCTCGCAGTACTAAGAGGATGGTGGCACAGCAGGCAAAAGCCTTGCTGTGAAGGTAGAAGCAGAGACAACTGTAGTCTGTCAGCACAGGTGAAAGAAGAGGTGCTGAGGAACAGAATAATAGTGATAAGTACCAGAAAGCGATTTCATTAGCCAGAGAAGACTGACACTTTCTGCTGGCCATTTAACAAGCCTCTCACTTGACTTGTTTACTCATGGAAATGTTTGCCAAGGAACTTTGGAAAAATAGTGACATACGAACAATCTGTTGCGGCATATTGTAGTGGTGGTGTTTGTGCCTCTACGGTTACCAAGCTTGTTTGCATTTTTGTGATTTGTCTGGAAAAACCTGGAACTTGGCTTGAAGTCTTGTTCAAGCCAGATGCTTTTCATGGGGTTTTTTTTTCCTGTTATATTTTAGAGAGGTTTTTTTTTCCTATGTGAAGAAAAGCCTGAAGATATGCTGCGTCAAGGAAAACGACGAAGCGTGCTCGGTCGGAGAAAGAAGCAGAAGGTGGGGAAAAAACCCAAGTGCATTACAGTACGATGAGAAATACATGCAACTTCTTCTCAAGGTGAGAAAGGTGCTTACAGGATGCTCATGTGATTACAGAATTAATCAGGTTGAGCAGAAAAGCCTCAAGATTTTCACTTGTGGATCTAAAAGGATGGTTATTTCAGTGCTAGTCTTCTGCACCAAACAGCAGCTTGACACACATCCCTGGGTTTTCAGTGCGCTCGTTCAGTGGTCTCCACAAAGATCAAAGCAGCACACTGAGAGCAGTGTAAGCTTCCTGTGTTTCGACTGTGGAAACACAGTGGGTACAAGAAAGGATGAAGATGAAGACTTGTAAGAGCAAAGTAAGAGAGAACAAACCAGCAACACCACAAAAAAGACCAAAAAGAGGAAAACCTGAGTCTCCTGCTAGAGCAGGATCTCCTGCTGAGGTACCTGAACATCCGAGTGGCTCTGCTGTGGTGGGACAAAAACTGCCTACCACAGACATGGGCTGTACGAGCACAGCAGACAACTGTTGTAAAGGAATCTAGAGAGGAACTGAAGAATAAGAGAAATAGGGAAGAAAACCCAAACAAAAGTATTCCAACAGCATGGAGAAGAAAATACTGCATTAAACCCGGCTGAAAGGGAAGTTTGACCAGAGTACTGGTGAATGTTATTCCATTTGGGAATCTTTCCCATCAGTCCCATACATGGGTAGTTCCTATTACTGCTAAATGCATATGAGATGTTAAGTCTTGGTTACAAGAACGAGACTCTTCCCTCCCCCTCCCTGAACCCACACTTAGCATCCTATGCTGCTGCCAGGTGTCAGTCTAAACACATGGAAAACCCTACCCAACACACGTAAGGGTAATCAGGTATCCAGCTAACGTTACAGAAGCCTTCTCTGCTCCAGTGTCATGTCTTACCACAATTCCACAACAGTTTTCTTGACACTTTGAACTTTTCATAAGCCTATTTGAGGAAGGAAAGGAGGCTGAAGGAGATTACAGGGCTGTTGATGGACCTGTTAACCATCGTGCTGCACAATTTGGGGAAGATGATAGGTATTTCTATTTTATGATGTTTTCTTGCTCTTCAGCAGCTCACATCAGCCACATACCTCCTTACCAGCTTCTTGTACTATCCTGCAACACAGCATCTGTGTTCCAGTGCTTCCCCCATCAGTCCCTGTCCTCGTCTCATACCATGAAACACAAATTACCCGTAAAAATGATAATTCTCTTATTAGTTGTAAAGGTCAAATCAAATGATGTAGAAAATATGCAGTGGTGTGACATATAATTTACATAATTACCACAAAAACGCTGCACTAAAGCTGCATCAAAAAAATAAGGAAGGAAAATTAAGCTTCACTCTGTGGAAAAGCCGGTCAGCCAGATTTGCAGTAAGAGGAAAATGGGACTGCAACACAAACATATGAACAACACTACTAACCCCCAAATGAGAGGTTAGACACAAAGATGACTTTACCAGTTCAATCTGATTGCCCAAATGATGTCGTACACCAGAGCTAATAAGGTGTGAGCACACAGCGCTAGGGGTCTGGCAGTCCCTAGCATCCCCTCTGCAGCCCTGGCTTTTCCCCAGCCTAGGCTCTGAAGACAAGCAGGTAAAGGACTCTGGCTTTTAGATTAAGGTGCTGTCAGTACCATCTCCCTCAGGGCTTGCCAGTGCAGGCCTGGTCTCTAGATCCTGCTTTTTCTCGAGACACACAATTCATGTGGAAGTAACCAGCTGCTTCAAGTACACAGGGTGCAGCAGCAGCACAGATCTCAAAGGAGGACCCACCAAAGCTGAAACAGCAGCCAGTTTGCTTGTATGGGGAGGAAGGAAACAAATCTTGTAGATTAATAGTGATTTCCTAAAACACCCTGAGTTACAGAAAGCAGATCCTGGATAAATGCATTTTGAAACTTGGGCTGTTGGTGGCACCTGACAGTTGAGAGAAAGATACTTACTTCGGAGATGAAGACAGCAAGTTGACCCTGTTTGTGCCAGTGAGGTATTAACTCTGATTATCTAATTGATTACTATGACTCAGTTCATTAATATATACTCTTATGTTCTCATATCTTAATTTATGTGTCTCGTATTAAGCACCCATACATATTTTCCCTTTAGAAAATAACATTTACAAATACAGTTTCACTTCATTTTGATTAATTAAGGGTGACGCTACCTTAAAATAACTAACCTGACAACACATGTCTACACATTAGGAAAACGGAGTTGGATATTGAGGAAAGGGTGTTTTATTACATTATGCCTCCACCTTGGATTTATAACTTGTTTTGTTTCATATATATTTATCATCTAGGTTCTTAATAGACCCTTTTCAGCAGCAGGAGTGAGATTGCTTATACGTCTGACACATAGCAAGCTAATAAAAAGGCAGTGAATGAACAAATCCAAATGGTCTTTCAGACCAGAAACCTTGCTGCTTCTGAAGTGCAGAGCTCTGCTATGAAAGAAAAGAGGTAAAATTCTTTTAGCTATCAACAGGCATTCATCTAATTCACCGCATATAGTCAAGGCATTCCCACAAGGCATTTATTCAAGGTCAAGTTACTTTACGTTTCCATAATGTTAAAAAGAGAAAAGAAATAATACAATAGCACACGGAGAGGGCATCAGGTAATTAGATAAGGAACACTCACGAGCCAAGGCGTGTGGAAAGCTTAAAATTCATTTTACAAGTGGGCAATACTGCTCACTATTTTTTAGGATAAGATTAACTGCAGCCTCTGTGAAACAGCTGAGGTGTAGTGTACTGGTATCAAGACAAAAACCAGTTTCCAGACATCAGTCCCAAACAGCACCCCATTCAGGCAACATTCACCCACATTCAGGCAACACCAATCAATCACTAGAAAATCCTTATGGTTCTTAAACATTGCCAGAAATACAAACTTATAATTAATTATCGTGTACATTTCTTTTTCCTAACCCTTCACACGTAGCAGCATACCTGCAATGTTATTAGGGCTTTTAGAGATTAGGAAATATACAGCCACATAAAGCATATTCAAATGCTTAATTACTACTCCCCCTCCTCAGCCCTTGATGTTTGATTCGCCTGCTAGACCTTGTCTCTGACTGCAGATTTGAACAGTGAGAGCTGTCACTTGTGATGTTAATACAATACCCAGCACAAACAGGCCTGTAGATGGTAGAATAAAATAATGATGATGATAACTCAGAGTCTGAAGGGACAGCTTATGCAAGGGAAATATTGTTTGCCACGAAACAGTCTGATCTCTTGTGGTATCTGGGCAAAGCTTCCTGCGCTGACCACCAGCATACACTGACCCGCTTCTGGAAGACTGGCACTAGGAATGAGAAGCTCAGCACTTCTCTGTGTGTGTGGTTCCCCACTTTGCTTGCATGACACCAGTCATGTCGATAGGGTGCTTGTGTCACGCAGAAACTGTCCTACTAACACGGGAACTGAGGTCTGCTATTATTTTGCACACACTGTCTGGATTTAAGAGTGTCCATTTTATTGGCATTTGGAAGAGTACTTTATAATAATTATTATAAACTTTAATAACAGTAGGCTTCTCAAGGACACTGAGTCCAGCTAACAGATTTCTACCTAGAAATAGCAAGTATAAATCAGTAATTCTTCTTAAAATACCTCTCAGCAAGCTTAGTATGAGTCTTGATCACAGTCTATTTCATTACCTGTGGTAACTATTGAATCTGCAGTTGTTCCAGTCCAGCCAAGAGGCAGGGAGTGAGAGATTTCTTCATGGCTAGTCCTGGGAACCAGAGTCACATCTGAGAATTGGTAAGGCTCTGATCCTGGCACTTCACTGGCAGACTTCAGTGTCACTGTATAAGGAACTCATTCTTGGTTCCAAAATCTGATTCCTTCCACTATCATGGGGTGACTTTGAACTTTTTGATCTGCTTTTGGTTTCTACTGAATGGACACCTCTCATTCTTTATTCCCACTGAGTGTTTTTATTCTCAGGTATCTACTATTTATTATCCTAGACTACAAGGATTTCAAGGCCATACACTCTATGCTGTGCCAAACAACACAGCTCTAAGCTACTCATTAAATTGTTAAAAACTAATTATTAAGCTCTACTGCAAAAATAGAACCAACACAGACATCTAGGAAGCTGAAGAAAAGATTAAGGAGTGCAAGATCAACGTCAGATCTGTGGCTGTAACAGTCTACAGGTCAAGAGCAGCACAGCACTAACACAGTGCTGAGGAGCAAGGCTGCGGGTTCTTGTTCACAACCCTGCACTGCAGGTAGCTGTGCAAGCCCCATCGTAACCCTTACAAAATAACATGCTTGGCATCTCTTTACATTCTGGAGACGAAACACTGTGAAGGGTTATGAGATAGAGAAGTCACACTTAAACCAAGACAAAGCCGTTGCTTACGACAATTGGAAGCAGTCACACTACAACAAAATCTCCAGATCGGGGGGGGATTTATTTTTCATTCCTAGCTTGGTTCAGCACGTTGTAATCCATGCATCGCACAATAGCTCCAGACCGGATTTAGACGAGCGAGAGAGCCATTTCTGAGAAATATCAGGTGTAAAAAAACCACCACAGTGAAGGATGATGCAGACCTGTGCTGCAAAATGGGAAGATCACATCCGCGTCAGCTTATGCAGCCTTAGCCATTAGTACCACCAGACCAGAACAAGGTTTTACCTGCTGGTGTAGAACAAAGAAAAAAAAGTTGTACAAATTTGCTACGAGAAAATCTGCTCTGAGGCTTAAGGATTAGGTTTCCACACTGAAATAACCACCGCTGGCTGATCCCAATTAATACTGGTGTTTTCTCAGTAACAGATGAGAACACAGCAGTGGTATAAGCCTGCCAAATCTGACTGAATAAAAATATTAGAAGTGTAATGTGTGTGCATCATCTCTCACTTTAAGGCACTGTTTTAAAGCTGGTTCCTCCTGCTCTGTATTTCCTGCTCTAGGCAGTGGTCCTCTCTGTTATTGATACCACTGAGAGGGGAGCTTGTTTACCTCCTCCCTCCAAAGCTGATGTCCCAGCAGCAGCTCTCCTTATCCCTCTTGAAGTGGGATAAAATTAAAGTATAGTCTCTTATCCCACATAAAATGATAGTGTCTTATCCACAAATCCCACCTTTCTGCATGCCTGCAGGCAACCAAATAACTTCTAGCATGGGAAATGCTTTTGGGTTTGTCATAAGCAGTTCTGTTGGGAATAATTGGGATATCTGGAACAATTGTTTGGATATGTTTGTAGGGTAGCTCTTCCCACTCGTATACAGGGACCAGTGGTGTCTCCCAGGGATCAGTGCTGGGCTCAGCTCTATTCAGCATCTTTTATTGATGACCTGGATGAGGAGATTGAATCTACTGTCAGTAAATTTGTGGATGACACCAAGCTGGGGGCAGTGTCAATCTGCTGGAGGGGAGGAAGATGGTGCAGAGAGATCTGGACAGGCTGGGTCAATGGGCAGAGGCCAAAAGGATAAGGGGGCACCTTATCATGCTCTATAGCTACCTGAAGGGGCTCAGTCTCTCCTCCCAGGCAACTAGTGATAAGACGAGAGGGCATGGCCGGAAGCTGAGTCAGGGGAGGATTAGGTTGAATGTTAGGAAGCCCTTCCACATGGAAAGGGTGGTTAGACATTGGAATGGACTGTCCAGGGAGATGGTGGAACCCCACTGCTGGAGGTGTTTAAGAAAAGACTGGCTGTGGCATTTAGTGCCATGGTCTAGCTTATTGTGGTGATGCTAGGCCATAGGCTGGGCCTGATGATCTCAGAGGTCTTTTCCAGCCTCAATGATTCTCTGATTCTGATATCCACACATACTCCCATGCCAGAAATGTCAATTACTTCTGCTAAAGCAGCCTGTCAGCAGGTACAGGAAGGAGTTTCAGATCAGGGATAAGCAGTAGCTCACCTCATGGGTTTCAAATGCTTGTCTAGATGACGTCTACTTAGTGAGTCCTGAAGCAAACTCTGGGAAATGTTTACCTTCTGAGGTCAGTGCTGTATTTCTTCTTCTTTGTGTGTGACTAAACCTCTTGGTAGCTGGAAACATCACAGTCTTGTTGCTTTTAACTTAAATTGAAAGCAAACAAGATAATCCCATAATAATCCAGCGAATGTGATGGAGCCGGAAAGAACATTCACAGCTGTATTTCAAGAACAGCTGTCTAGATTTTTCTAAGAGGTTTGGAAGATTTTCCATCAGATAAGCTGCATTTGAGCCGAGGTACCAATTAATAGAGAATGCAGACCAAATGATAGCTGGTGGGGTTTCATGGCATAGTCACGAGGGTTAACACGGACCCTTCAAAACCTTCCATCACTGTGTTTTATAAGCAAGCTGCAGCAGAGCTTCTGCCAGCTGGAGTTAAGTGCACCAATTGAGGGCAGTATATCATCTGCACAAGAACTCACTTAGAAGCCGAGCGTGCATTCATTCAGCTAATTTTTTTCACAGCCATCTAACTTTTCTTTCTTATCAGAAACTTTTTCCACAAGATTTTTCCATCCATTTTACAGAATGGATGTTATGGCATACACGAAAAACCCACTCTGCTCTGATCTGTATGGCTCTCTGGCTTAATCTTTCAATGATCACCAAACAGTGGCCAATTATTGCTGCAGGAGGTCTGAAGCAATTGATGCAATATTTTACTCATAAAGACTTATTGCTATTTCTCAGCAGTCATAACAGAAAAATATATACTGAATACCTTAGTGCTTTTTAGCATTCATAGAGTTTGCAGCTAGCATTTTAGGAGCTGCCAAACACAGTAGCTAGACAGAGGGGAGGCTGTTGCAGCTCCATGTCCCCAGGCCAGTGAGCAGCGATGTGGAGCATCCATTCCAAATGCATACCAGAACAAACACAGGTATACAAACATAGAATCATAAAATCATTAGGGATTGGAAGGGACCTCAAAGATCATTCAGTCCAATCTCCCTGCCACAGCAGGATCACCTAGATATTTTTAAGGTTTGGCCACGTAAAAGAAAACCAGCGGAGATTTGCTTTGCTTAGGGGTGCAGTCAGCGATCCAAGACTTGGCATTAAAATTGCATTAGCATTACTCTGCTATGTTTACCCTATGACTGAGGGTGAGAAAGAAGCAGCATTTACTCTAGACAGCAAAGGGGAAACTCCAAAGATGTCAAAAAGACAGCAAGAGCAAAGGCAGCAAATCCCACAGACCAGGCTGCAAACACTTTTTGTGTCCTCACATGAAAGCAGCTTTCTCCGGGTCTTGTTGAGGAGGCAGCTTTCCTCAGTGTGAGATAGAGATTCACCATCTAGCCCATTATTCAGCCAGGCTGAGCTGCAGTTCTTGCTGTATTTCAGGCATCTGGTGAAGTGTTCTTCTGTGTTGCAACTCCCAACTCCATCGTGCTACTCGTGACACTTGGCTTGTCACTCTGTGTTAGCAAAAGCTGCACCCTTTGAGCAAATTGTGACTGTGATTGACTTGGCACTCTCAGTATAGACACCAAAAGTCACGGATAAGCACAGAAATGACTGGCCTGATGTCACAACTACAGAGCACCCAGTGCTCTTTAAAGCCTAGGGGATTAAGTGCTGAAGTTTTGGTGTAAAGATAACAGATGCAAATCTGTATTCAGCTGAACATCTCAAAAGTTTGGGATGGCTGAGTAAGATTATAACGTCTTCACAGAAGATTTGGGTGCACAAGAGATGTTTCATCTGCAAAATTAGTTGCAGATGGAGACTCAGGTCCTGGGAGGCTTGAAAAGATTCCAGGCTGTTTTTGAAGGTTTCAATTTGAATCCACAGCCAGTTCAAAAGAGAAGGTGAACCAAACCAGCTAATACACATTGCAATAGACCGAGTATCACGTTTGCCAGTTCCCTGGAGGAAATTTCTGTCAAAAGAAAAGGCTGCTGCAAAGAAAAATAATATTTCTTCTCATATATTTCACCCGCATTGTAAAAATCTCTGTGCCGTTATCCTGTATTGCTGTTGTGTGCCTGCCATAATTGAACAGCCTAATGCAAAAAGAAATATTATATGATCTGAACACAAACATAATGGCTATTGAAAAATGAATCCCTGGCAACAGGCACAAGTTAAGCAAACACATACAAAAATTATCTTGCCTAGGCAGAGCATTTCTATTAAAGCAGGCAAATAGATGAAGCAGCTTTGTGTTGGAAAGCAGAGCATTTCTGTATGTACGGGTATGTTTTCATTTCCAGCTAGCTGTACATTTCTTGTGACTAAACCATTAGTGATTTTAGAGCACAGACATCAACCTCAGCATGAGGCTGTATTCCGGATGGAAAAATCATAGCTACTCGGTGCTGTCACAAAGGTGTGGAGAAGAAACGGAGTGAAGCAAAATGAAAGTCGGGATTTCTGCTAGCTGGCCCAGGCATGCCAAAATAATTTTGCAAGAGAGGTTTTAAGAATTTCCAGGTTATTGCTGGAAATTAAGCCTATACAAAGTGCTTAGAAGACCAACTAAGGAGTTGAGAAGCAAAGCCATTCAAAGCGATGAGATAGTAGTAATAACACCTGCAGTTTAAAGGGTTGTTTAAAATCCTGCTCACACCAAATAATATTAAAGCAAATGTATGCATTTTGTGGTCTTCACTTATTTAAACAGAACATAAATAAGCTGGGTTTTATGCCTGTTCTAAATATAAACTGTTGAGGAACAAGCTGTAGATCATGCAGGTATTTTAATTTCCTAAAACCCCAGATGTTGAAAAATAATTAGAGACCAGCGGTCAGAGATTGGAAGTGCCAAACTGAAAAACAACCACACGATTAAAAACTGAGCCACTCTATGATTTCTACAGTTCCTGCTAAATATTTTCTGCATTTCTTTTGTGTAATCTATAATAATAAAATATATACATAGGGAATTTATAAAGGTTTTTCCTTTCTATCAACCCCAGGACTCTGCTGGCTTTACAAGCACAACGTCCCTTAATGACAATTGGGAACGAAAGGGATTAAATTGCTTGGGATTATAGCACGAGTTCTAAACACGTCAGGGCTCTAGGCACTTAGCTATATGAATCCTTTGGAATATTCAAACATGCCCTTTTCAAAATATAGTGGAGAAAAATGCTAATTAAAACATTTCTCTTTGGGCAGTAAAACATTCCGGTGTTTCTTAATTGGCACGTACGTTTCTCACAGTGGTCCACCTGACACCAATCTTGGAAACCAAAGATTTTTCTCTTTCCCCCCACTTTTTCCATGTTTCCTGTGTTATTTTAGGGCGTTTTAGCTTATCACATTCATTTCTGGAAAGAGAGATAGAAGGTAGTATGGAAACTAATTAATCAAGCCCCATAACTGTCCACCAGCAAGTTCATTTCTTAACCTGGTTTTCTACCTAAAGAGACTTCTCTATCCATGGTTGAGCAACGTGGACTCAAGCTCCCTCCCTGGATCAGCTAATGGAAAGGAAAACCCAGCTTACACAGCTTCTGCTAAGTTGAAGAGTTCATTCTTACCAGTCACATTTGCTTGACTTCCTAAAGCAGGTGGGTAGCAGTGTCACTACAACAAGAAAGCTATGAAAGAGCAGATGCATATCCAAGAGAATTAGTCTAACGATTGGAGATAGAGCTGAAAAGCACTGAACACAAAGACAGTCATGCTAGAATGCTAACGCAGGTCGGGGGAACCTACCAGTGCATGCATTTTGTACCAACTGAATGGGAGCTGTAACAATCCCAAATCCTGCTCTTATGCCTTTTTGGGGTGCATGTGCACCAGTGACCCTTTCTGAAGAGGCCAGTTTTCATTCACCTTGAGAGCACCACCCCTTCCCTCCTACACCAGGACACCCGCTAACTAAGACAACCATTAACATACGCGAGTACTTGACAAATCTTTACCATCAGTGCCTGAGCATGCTGATCCACACAGCAGTCCCAGAGACCAAATCTTGTGGTTGAAATTACAAAACAAATCAAGACTTAGGGACAGTTCTTGCTGATAAGGGGAATTGGGGGATTGGACTAGATGAACTTTCAAGGTCTCTTCTGATCCCTAATGATTCTATAACTTTCACAAGTAAATGGTGCTAGTTTAAGATAATTTATTCTAATTGACACTAGTAATTGCAGCTGCCATGACATCACCTCAGCACAACCAGTCCCTTCAGTGAGAAAGGCCCGAGACACATGGCCTTTTCCTGCTTAGTCAGGCTTTTATTTGGCACTGAGTTTCTGTAAGCCTGCACATTTTTAATACATCAGAAAGTAAGTCTTTTCCTTCCCGGCTTCTGAAGGTCAATATGCTAAATGCATTATGTTGTCTATTGGACATTAACTGGTGCTGCCTTCTGGCAGCCCAGTGCTGACTGTGATGGAAAAGAACAGCATACATCTCACAGCAAGTCACCTATGACAGATTTTACTTAAAGCTGCTTAATGCCCAAGAATCTAATATTTAAGGAAGAAACTCAAGAAAGACTGTGACAGACCGTGTCTTGTTTCACTTGGGGTGGTTCTGATGATTTTCCCCTCCTCCATCCCACCTCAATTTCCCAAAGCTTAGATCCTGGTCCAAATCCATGGCCAAACTGATTGTAGATCTCACAACCACCAGGAACGTAGTCTTTGGAAATGGTGGCCAAGTGACCAGAACAACAAAGACTTGTTAGCTTTTGGGTTGTTATAGATGGGGTGAGTTTTTTCCAGAAGGTGTTAATTAAGATTTTATGATTGTGCCATTACCTGTTCAGCATATAAGACTTTTGTAGGGGGAGAAAATGTAAGCAGCACTGTCCTCAGGGTAGAAAACAGCACTCAAGGCCAATCTAGTATAAAAGTGTAAGCAATCTAGTATCAGGACAGCACTACAGAATGGGTGGGGGTGACTGAGTTTACCTTAATCCAGGTAAACTGTAAATAACACTAGAAGGTAGCAGAGTTCACAGCTGATGGTGATCAGGTGCCAAGTGCAAGGTATGTCCATGGGTATGGTGCTTAGTTAAATCTGAGTAGGAGGCCACATAACCCAAAAGCTCTTGCTAAGCTTATTTAGGGCCATGTTGGCACAGGACAGCAAGGAACATTAGGAAACAAGCTATAAAGATTAAGGTATGAGGTTTGTTCACCACATATCACAACTCAAAATATTTGGGATCAGATTTCCATTAGGACTGCTTCATCCAATTCCTTGAAACACCCAGCAGAGTATTCCAGTCAGAAACCCATTGGTTTCTTTGGTCAATGGAAATGTGGATTTTTAACCACTACTGTTAGTAGCCAGAACCTGACAAATGGATGCGTGAGAACAGAATTGGTTGATTCACTGGCAAAAGCTACGATTGAACCACAAAGGGTGGGTGGAAGGAAGACTGTTCATGAAAACAGGCTATTCAGGGAGTTCTAGGGGAAATATCCACTAGAGAGATTTGAATCCATACTGATATCTGTCTGTCTAGATTTTAACTTTGTGCATGACTGTTGGAACATTCTGAGTGTTCCCTGTGCCCCATGAGAAGAACAAAGAGTAAAGTGATGGAAGAGAGTCACTCCAGGGTGACAGCAGCTCGATGCACGGGAGTAATTTGTATTAACACAACATCCTTCATTGCTCGAGCAATGACATCTATTTAAAGATGCTAGAAAGGTAGCTTTGTGCTATCCTTGACCGAAGAGAGCTTGCTGTGGATCCCAGAGATGCAGGTGGAGTGGACAAAGGCAGGGCAGAGTGAGAGACCCACAATGAAAGCATGTTCCACATCCTCCTGCCCATCCATGACTTGTTCACTGCTGTCCAGAGAACAAGGTCTTTTGTCCTTTCCTCTACTGAATCAGATGGTATGGCAGAGGAAGAGTCAAGAATAACAAGAAATACTTGAGGATAAACCCCTACAGAACATAGCATCCCTTATTGAGAACTCTTTCAGAAATACTGTGAAACTATCTGTCTATTTATTGGAGTGAGAGGAGGGGGCACAGATCATTAGCTTCCTATCAGTCAGAAGCACTCAGTATGGCGAGCTTTAATTTGCTCTGAGATTTGGAGAAAAAAATTACCTTTCATTCAGAGCACCAATGCATCACCAGTGTTAGATGCAGAATGTGTTATTGCTTATGAAATATTAATGTTAATATGATTTCACCCCTGAGCAAATGGAATAGCAGATAAACATGTGCTTTTATGAACCTGTTTGAAGGAGCTAGTTTTAGTCCATCCACTGAATAATAAAATAAACCCTAAATAAAGAGGAAAGGGGAATAAAGAAGTATCATAAACTTGATTTCTGAGTTAAATCGTTCAAGCTCCACAAATCTTCAGTGACCATCAAAGCTTATGCAAGACATACCTATATCTGAGCAGCAAAGATTAAGGTAAAAGATCAATACATGTAATCAAAATGTGTTTGGGTTTCTTTCCCTTTCTCAAATGATAGCTAATAAGACCTGGAAAGAATTGAGAGACTGTCTGCAGAGAGCAAATAAACTCTGTAGATACAATCTGTTCAAGTAAGGTTGGTTAAATGTGTTACTCTCTGGTGGAAGGCATTGGAATGTTTCCAGTTCCCTGCAACTTGTGGAGCAAAATGAGAATAATCAGGATGCTGACACCAATATTATCCATGTACACATCCACAAAGGAAACAATAAAGGGTCTGATCCAGAACTCACGGCAGTGCCAGGGTTCTATTGATTTAGGACCAGGGGTAATGGTTTTGAGCTGTAACAGGGTTGGTTTAGACTGGAAGTCAGGAGGAACTTTTCACAGCAGGGTGGTAAGACTCTGGAACAGGCTGCCCAGGGAGGTTGCAGATGGCCCCTCCCTGGAAGTGTTCAAGACCAGATTGGATGGGGCCTTGAGCAACCTGGTCTAGTGGGGGGTGTCCCTGCTTGTGGCAGGGGCATTGGAACTAGATGATCTTTAAGGTCCCTTCCAACCTGAACCATTCGAGGAATGAATGAACCAAGGCAAAACTTCAGAAGGAAGCAGCTTCTTTACAGTTTTGCTCCTCTATTTATCCTCACTTGTGTCAGAGGCATTATCATCATCTACCAAAAAGGCATCCAATGTTTTTCCTTTCTCATGGATTAGTCTTTCTAAGACCAACAAACACCTTAAGAGAGACCTGCAGCAGTGTCAGGCTGGAAGAATCTTGGGATGCTCAACTTGAGCAAAGCATTCCAAGAGTGCAGTTCAGCACTTAAACAGGTGCCAGATTTTGGGTTCTGATACCCAAAAGAGATCAAGAGTCCATTAAGGACTTGCTAAAGAGCAACATAAAGAGCCTGATGGAAGAACAGAGCCTGGTCTGTGGCAGAAACAGAACAGAGACAGTGTTGCTTTGTGCCAGAAGGGTGAGCATTAGCATGTTAACAGTCTAAATACATAGCAACATCCATAAACTTCAGTGACATTTTCTGTGAGATACTACTACCAAAAGCAGTATTCAACAATGGAGAAGAGTTAATCAAAGCAGAGCTTCTAAAGGGACAGGTTGCCCATGGCTGAGTCTTGGAACTTTCCCAATTTTATCCTTAGCCATAAACCCAGGACATCTGTAGAGTGTGACTAGACAGTGTCTTAAACAAAAGGAGCCTCCAGAGCGCTTGCAATCTAACACATGAAAGCTGTTGTTCTAAAGATTCCACCCCACCCCATATTTGTAAAGTTATGTTTTTAAGGTAAGCCTATTTTTCTTTATCTTGCTAGCAGAAAGCCTGACATTAAGTAACCTGACATGTGTGAGGCAGTCTGTACTTTTGTGGCTGACAAATCTGTTCACTGACAAACGTCTAGAAAATCTGTCACCCGGGAGGCTATGGAGGTCCCAAAAAGCAGCAGGACAATCTGCTACAGACCTGTTTGGGCCTTAAGCTCTAGGTGGCTAATGCTCACGGCCATATTGCAGGGGGTTGTTCTCTCTTGGCAAGCAGTGGCTAAGCATCTCTGGCAAATGGCAAGAAAGCAGGGAAGAAAATTAGAGGTCACAAAGAGCACCATCAAAACGGACTCATTGGCAAATGCCTGTTGCAAAGCAAATAACTGGAGAGAGGCAGGAGCTTTAGAAACACCTGTGTTCACCAACTGTCTTCCCAATCACTACAAACTGTCCATTTCCATGCCTGCATCAGAATATTGAGTTGATTCTTAGATGCAGTCAGTGTTTGGTGCCTCCATATTATTACTCATACAAGCTAAAAAAGTCAGATTGTAGAACTCCATCGTGTTAGTTAATAAAGAATAAGCAGCCCTAGAATTCTTATCTAAGTTTTTCTTTTCCCATGTCAGTAGAAAATACTTAAAACCTACCTCTGAGATACAAGCACTTGATTAAACCTATAAAGCCCAAGGCTATTGATGATAAATACGGCAGCACTAAAATTATGCTAAATGATCAAAACCCTGCATCTGTGAAAAGCAGGGAACGCAGAGGAAACTTAGTCTAAGGAGCAATGAAAAGGCATCACCGCAAGGAAAAAGAAAAGCTCTGTGTCTCCTAAGTTGTCTGCACAATTTTGATTTAGTACTGGAGGTTAATCCATCCTAGTTTACTATCAAACAGCAGCGACACCATTCATCATTCTTTTGACTGGAATTTGAAATCGACAAGATCTCTCGTTTTGGGTGAGAAACAGGAATCTTTGTTCCTCCAAAGATGCAGAGATACAGAACGCAGCCACACTTCGAGCTGGAGAAGATAGTACAAAAATCAGAACAGAAGTATTTAAAGGAGAAGTTAATTAGGTCTGCAGATGTTCAGGCTATTTTAAGTCTTCTTTTCCCCCCTTTGCTGTATGAAGAAAATCACAGTTGAAATGAAACTAAGAGGCAAAACCCCCACATCACAACAAACAGCAACACCAACTATAAACCAAAAAGCATTAAATATCTGGAAAAATGCAGGCATGTGATAAATCAGTGTTTTCAGAAGCATCTCCTCTACTCTTTCTTCCTAAAAAGAAAAAAGCAAACACAAACTTGCAAAACTTTGAAGCACAGGTTTTCAACAGAATTCCAATAAAACTACTCCCTCGGTGTTTCCTCGATGAGCTGCGCTTTTGAGGACTGCCAGATCAAGCACCCCAGGTTTCACGTGGGATAGAAAAACCTATTGCTTACAATTCTACCATCTCCTTCTGCCTTGAGACTCTCACACAATTACATTTGCTCACCATGCCAGGACATAGCCAGTCCCTGCCTATTCCCATTTCTACCACCGCTGACCCTCCACAAAGCCTGTGAAGCAGGATTAACCAGAGTTAGTGACAATTTTCCCTCTGAACTGTACTGCAGAGCTCTGTGTTCCATTTTCACTGTGACAGTTACAGCCGCAGCAGCACAGAAGGTAGGAGCAGAGACCTTGCTCATGCACAGGTCTCCTACCTGCATAAAGCACCGTTTGACATCATTTGTTCTTTCATTATTTCAAGTTCACATAGGATTTAAGTATCTCTCCTCCTCTCCTCCCCCCAAGAGGCTTAATTGCTCATCAGGCATTTATTTGAATAAAAAAAACCCCACAACAAAAAACAAACCCAAAGAGGCTCTGCTAATTTCCATGCAGACTGCTGCTTGCTGCAGAAAAAAAAGAGAGATCCTTTTTATAGATTTATTTAATTCACAGATGCTATTTTAATTGGTCTCCCATGCAGTTGTCTCTCACTGGGAATCCGGATGGCTCAGGGGAATTGGCAGCAGCTTTCAGAGCTTTTCCAGGTCAGTGATTCAGATGTAACCAGCGTCACTGGTGACTGAAAATTAATGTGGAGAAAAACAGTTGATGGCCTGTGTGACATGAAGTAACGTTTTCAGTCCAGTTGCAGTTTGACAGATCACAGGCAAAACCAACCGGGGCTTTTATAGCCCTGATTTTTGAAAATGGAGCTAGAAAATTAGCTTCTGCAAATTATCTTTCACATCAGGGCTGAAGGCAGCCATCAGACTGGAAAGCACAGAGTCTTTACAAACTATTCACCTTTTTCTTGGTTAATGATGCAAATTCTACTTTCTTTTCCAGAACCTGGGACTGTTAGCCTTGCTCTGTTTTAGACTAAGCCACCTAATCTCATTAAGTTTCAGCTATTAGCCAGGGGAGGGAAGAAAGGGGTGAGACGAGAGGGAGATGCTTATCCTGCACTATTCTCCACAGAGTTCCACTCTGCAGAGATTTCAGAGCGTATGTCTGTGCTGACTGGAGGACATGTAGCATTTAAAAGGCTAAAACTTGCTTTTGTACCCTTCTCCCCCGTGTCCCTGCAAACACAGAGCAAGCGTTAGGCTAGGTTGTAAAAAAATCATAGAATCATTACGGATCTATAGGGACCTTGAAAAGATCATCTAGTCCAATCCCCATGCCAAGTCTCACAGGAACACATCCAGGCGGGTCTTGAATGTCTCCAGAGAAGGAGACTCCACAACCTCCCTGGGCAGCCTGTTCCAGTGCCCCGTTACCCTCACTGGGAAGAAGTTCCTGCTGATATTGATAGGGAACCTCCTCTGTTCCAGCTGGCACCCAATGCCCCTTGGCNCTTCATTGCTGCATCCTGGACACCCTCCAGCAGCTCTGTGTCCTTCTGGAACTGAAGGGCCCAGAACTGGACACAGTACTGCAGATGTGGTGTCACCAGTGCAAAGTAGAGGGGGAGAAGAACCTCTTTTGATCTGCTAATCACTCTCCTTCTGTTCCACCCCCAGGATGCTGTTGGCCCTCTTGGCCACCAGAGCACATTGCTGGCTCAGTGTCATTCTGCTGTCCACTAGGACCCCCAGGTCCCTTTCTCCTAATGTGTCACACCACTGAACTCAGATGACAACATTTTGGCAGAGCATTGGGGCTTTAGCCCTCATCAAATTTTTGGGTCCAGTAAGTTCTAAGTCGATATTTTGCTTATAATTTATGGCAAAAAATAAACATTTTCCACCTTGCACTTCTACTTGTTACCTACACTCTCATTCATCACACTGACAAGACTTCCTCAAGGATTAGCTTTCAAACAACAACATCATTAAAAGACACAGCTCAGGTTTTGTTTCTCTTTTTATTCCCCTTCATAAAAGAGAGACGTTACAAAGCCAACTGGTGTCTGCAGCGCGAGACTACCAGCTTAGACCACAAGATGCTGCGGTCTTCAAAACACGAGTGCGCTGCAATCTTCAAAACACGAGTGCCCTGACTAGGATGCACGCGTTCTTCAAATTCCTATAGAATCTTTTCCATGCTCGTTAATTCCTATTAAGGCTAAGTAAAAGGAGCTTAGTTTCCTCCTAGTTATTTTCCTGGCTTTCAGAGTGTGTGTGTGTGTACCAACACAGGAATATTTGTGTGTTCTTGTGAGGTTTGTAATGAATTGCCACTGGTAACAAACTAATGAGGCAGTCAAAAGCTACAACAAAACAGTTCTGCAAATTATACCAGCAGGATAGTGTCAACGTGAGATATACAAAAAGGTACACAAAGCTCAGCTCTCCTCAGTGTTATAGGAAGACAAGTTATGAATATAATCACCCAGTGTCATGTAAGGAAAAAAGCAGAATAAAATATGAACACTGTCCCAGGAGAAAGAAGATGTAGAAAGGAGCCTAATGACCCATTTTGGCCCTGGCAGCAGTACAGAAGCAATACACAGCTAAAGCAGCTTTGAAACTGTGGGTGACTGTCCCTGTGAGCTACAGGCTTTGAGGTTCTGCTTCTGTTTTCAGTGCTCAGGCAAAGAGCAATGCATAGAATCATTAGCGATTGGAAACCACCTATAAAGATCATCCAGTCCAATCCCCCTGCCACAGTAGGATCACCCAGACCAAGTCCAGGCAGGTTTCAAATGTCTCCAGAGAAGAGACCCCACAAGCCCCCTGGGCAGCCCCCTCCAGTGCCCCATCACCCTCACTGGGAAGAAGTTATAGAATCACAGAATCAGTCAGGGTTGGAAGGGACCACAGGATCATTCAGTTCCAACCTCCCTGCCATGGGGTTTCCAATTATCAAGAATGAAGTAGGATGGGTAGATGAGTCCCAGTTACAGCAAGTTGTTTTATATTGACAACCAGGACACAATCAGATCATGAACTGGTGCCAACTATCATGCATTAGGTAGCAGTGCAGTTATTTACACAAACGGAGAGCGTAGCCTTTTTGGTTAGCCTAGCGATGAACATCTATTTCCATGGCAGAGTGACGAGACATGTCTCTAACAGCACAATAATTCTGTGCCAAGGTGTACATGCACACAGTTCTCAACATCTAGCCTGGCATGCAGAAGAACTTTTGGCCAACTGTGTGTCAGCTCAAGCTTACCGAAGGTGTCTATTTGCTCCTGGGGAGACTAGGTGTAAGGCATACAAGAGACAGAGGGTATAGAGCTTTATCCAACTGTACCTACAGATCCTGGGAGTAGCATATGGTGAAATGCTCTGAAGAGCAAAGGGATTGATGAACAGAAAGGCAGCTCTGAAAACAGGTTGGAAGCAGCCCAAAGGAAGAGAAAGCTGAACTACAGCAACGCTTTGTCTAGACAGCTCAGCAGAGTTATTTGCAAGCGGGACTGAGGTACTCATCCCTGTCCCCTTCCTTCAGAGTTCCCTGCTGCTCCTAAGCTCAGCTGCCATAGCTCACAGCTCACTCATACCAGGGTAAAGAGCAGGGGGCTTCACTCTCTCAGTATACCACATGGTAATGCAAAGCAGTTCAGCAGTTTCCACACAAGAAGCTGAGTCATGCCAGCAGGGCAGACAGCTATGGGATTCTTCACAGCCACCAAAATGTTAGCAGTCCCTGCTTGCAAGTGGCGTATGCTAGATGTACTGCAACCCGGAGGTGCAGGGGTTTGGGGAGCACAGGCTGCTGAATGATAGGATCTATAAGATGAAAACACAGAAGAATGAGCTGTTCTTACTCCACCACTGAGCTGTCACTGAAGCCAAGTTTGGAGCTGAGAATTCAACTGAGGCCCCAAAATTTGGCTTGGGGGGTTCCACCAGCACCAGGCCACATCCAGAAACCTCTGAGGAGAAGCCACCAAGGTAGCTGCTAGTGCTGCTTAACTGGGTGACTTAGAGAAGCAGCTCAGGTCTGTTATCATGCAGCTGGAAAGAAGCACTGGACCTGGGGGTCTGCTGCTACTTGTAACGCAGCAATGGTCTTAATATTCTAATTAACCAAAACCAGCATAATCATAATTAATGAGCACTAGTTTCTAGCTAGTTTCTAGCTCTTCAAGCTTCCAGCGTGCCAAACAGACCTTGTAGAGTTAATGCTGCTCTTAAGGCGAGGCAGAGCTACTAAGGAATAAATAGGATCACGTTCCCACTTACTGAAAGAAAAAAAGCCCATAGTAAGGACAGGAATTGAGATTACCAGATAACTTAAGCAATTATACAATTGCCTGCCTGTTTCTCTGTGGTATCTGTAAAGTGTCTGCTTCTGCATGAAGAAGCATTCGAGTGAACTTTATAGGGAGTGGAGAGCACAGGGAAGACAGAATAAAAGATAAGGAAATTAAAAGCTTATTTAACAGCCCCTGAGGCTAAAGGAATGAGATGTATCTGTTGCTTTTCAGGATATACCTGTGCTCAAGGCCAAATTCTGATTGATCTCTCCTGGAACAAAATAAGCCTTAATGTGTGTGTCAGTCAGAAGCAATTTCATGGCTATCAGGCTCTTCAGGTACTCTGATTTTTTGTTTAATGCTCTAAAGGTATTAACCTATGTTTTAAAGTACTGCTTTGTGCTGTAACTTACTGACACCAGCCCTATGGTCCTTCCAAGAACTGGAAAACTGCTGAACTTTCTTGGTCTTCACCACAGAGTATCACGTTCATAGGAGAGACTTTCAAGTGGCAGATAGAAAACGCCTGACAGTGCTACATCCCAGAAGCAGCAGCTTCCTAACCCTTCCTAACCTTCAATTTGAAGCATTCCAGAAATGGACCTAGTTATTAGCTATTAATTTTAAACACTACCACCACCCTGGTTCTGTCTTGAAGATAACAGGAGCTGGTTTGCAAAACAGTTTTCCGTGTTTCTATTGATTTCTTATACTGTTTTGCAACTTTCATGAGTCATTTATTCATTTCAGAAGAATACGTCATATTCAGTTATGCACTATAAAAATAAGAAATCATACAATGCATTGGGTGGGAAGGAGCTTCTACAAATCATCCATCCCAACTCCCCTGCAACAAGCAGGGACATCTCCAACTAGAACAGATTGCTCAGAGCCCCATCCAGCCTGACCTTGAATGTCTCTAGGCCATCCACCACCTCTCCAGGCAACCTGTTCCAGTGATCCAACACCCTCAGACTAAAGAACTTTTTCCTCATGTCCAGCCTCAATCTACCCTTTTGTAGTTTGAAACCCTTCTCACTTGTCCTATAGTCCCATGCCCTTCTGAACAGTTCTCCAGCCTTCTTAGAGATCCCTTTATGTGTTATATAAAGAAGCTTTTGAGATTAGAGATCATTCAAAGGTTCATTTCTATATCTATATGCACAACATGCTCCTGCCTTTGTTCTTGGAAAAATAGTAGAAGCTGACTTTAACCTGAGATAGGGGCCAAAACCTGCCTAGCTGGCTACTACAAGTGCTGTGTTGAGAACTTGCAATAATAAAAATTCTGGCCAAAACCTCTGTTTCCTATAATGACTTTGATGATAACAAGTTAAATTAACTCAGTTTTAACTATGATCTTTAAAACTTGCTATGAATATCAGGGGGAAAATGAATGAAACTTCACTGTACTTGATTATGCTCTGGTCAAGCACCTTTTGTAAGGACTTTTTGTAACAATAGGTGAGGGGTAAACACTTCCAGAGGGAGTTTTATCCCATATTAAGGTGAGACACAATTTTCTGGCACAGTTTACCCTCTCTGTATAAACCAGTTTAAACTAGATCATGTTAAAACTGGGTGAAAAGCATGTTGCACTATGTTTTTGTATTCCTCATAAAGACCATGCTTTCATGGGGAGGGGCTTTTTAGGATCTCAGGTAGGGACTAAGGGGAATGGAGCAAAGCTGGAGATGGGGAGATTTAGACTGGATGTGAGGACGGAATTCTTCACCGTGAGAGTNTGGGGCACTGCAGGGGGCTGCCCAGGTAATTTGTGGAGTCTCCTTTTCTGAAGACATTTGAAAACCACCTGGATTTGGTCTGGGTGATCCTGCTGTGGCAGGGGGATTGGACTGGATGATCTTTTGAGGTCCCTTCTGATCCCTAATGATTCTATGATGGAAAATTAACAGTCACGATGACTTGAAGAGTTGAGACAACCTTAGATCACAGTCACAATTGCTGGACACATCAGACTTACTATATATTAAAGGAAATTTCTCCTGGGAGGGCAGATTAAAACCAAAAGCAATAACTGTTCAAAGAGTTATAGATTCCAGTGGCTGTACATTAAACTACTTGTAAATCATGCTTGAGATTTGTTATTAGGTTAGATTGCATGAATCTTAACAAAAGAAACAGCTAATAATCTTCTATAAGACACTTAAAATGTCTTCTACTTTAAAATGTATGGTGTAGTCAAGCTGAGTGACACTCAAGACCAGCTGAAGTCTCAGCAGAGAGGAAAAATTAAACGTGAACAGATGGGCTAATTCAGCATTTTCAAGTACTGGAATCCAAACATGAAAGAAACCTGGCTGGCTACAGATGACAAGGCCTGTCTCAGTTCAATCTTCAAGCTATGATAGCAGCAGGCTTCTGGTTTTTATTTTTTTCCCTTCATCAAATTAATCTTCCTCAGGAAGCTGGCATTTCAGTGGGTTTGAAGCAGTCAAATAACCTTCCCTCCTCTGGGGCCTCAGTTTCAAATCTAAATTCAATGTATTGCTCACTAGGACTTGTTGCTTTCAGTCTATTGAAGAAAACACAAGCTAATCTGCACAGCTGGTTCCTTAGGTGTGCCAACATCAGGTGTTTGGCAAAGGTCAGTGTTGAAGAACAAGTTTTCATAGGTCAGCCCTGAAGTGCTCTACCATGGGTACATGCTTAAGTAACTCTTTCCAGCATTGCCAGTTTTGAGCATAAATTCATAGATTCCTAGAATGGTTCAGGTTGGAAGGGACCTCAGAGATCATCTAGTTCCAAGCCCCCTGCCATGAGCAGGGACACCTCCCTATTAGACCAGGGTGCTCAAGGCCCCAGCCAATCTGGCCTTGAACACTTCCAGGGAGGGGGCAGCCACAACCTCCCTGGGCAACCTAGTCCAGTGTCTCAGCACCCTTGTCATGAAGAGCTTCCTCCTGACTTCCAGTCTAAACCGACCCTTTTACAGCTCAAAACCATTCCCCCTGGTCCTACTACTACAAGCCTATAGAAACAGTCCCTCCACAGCTTTCCTGTAGCCCCTTCAGGTACTGGAAAGCTACGATAAGATCTCCCCGGGGTCTCCTCTTCTCCATGCTGAACAGCCTGAACTCTCTCAGCCTAAGATGCTCCCACCCTCCAATCAGCCTCACTGCCCTCCTCTGGCCACATTTCAACAGTTGACGATTCATTACTTTCCTAAGCACTGCATTTGGATGAACTATTAAAAATGTTTAGTTGAAAACAAAATTAATATGAAAACCCACCAAAACTTTTTCATCTGCCAGACTCCCTCACCATAAAAAAAACCTCATTCATGATCTACCAGTAGCATGCTAAATCACGAAAGATGGGTCATGGCACTGGGCAACAGGAAAAGTAGACAAAA
>VZRI01010203.1:235933-291542 GCA_013397515.1 Upupa epops | reverse complement strand
TGAAATATAGTATATATATATATTAGTATATATAGTATATATACTATAGTATATAGTGAGTATATAGTGAGCTGCTCTCCTGAGCTTCTTGTTTTCTCATTTAGTACATAGATCAGATAAATTCCACCCAAATTTCATATGCTTTCACAGTGTCTTTTCTTCATGCACTAGGAAGTGAAGATGAAGATAAGTATGCTGTCATATTAAGAGATTAGAAAAATAATACTACCTGGGAATTATTTGCAACCCTACCAACATATAACAACACACTAATATAAAAACATGAGGCAGAACAGCAATAATACAGGAGAGACTGATAGTAATCAAGGTTCACCTATAACAAGGAACACAAAATACATAATGGAACACAAACTGTTACACCCGTGAAATTAACTTTATTCAGAAGTGTTTCCCAAACCTAATAACTGCATTGTAATTCTTGCCAATTAAATTTACATTGAACCGTTGATGATTAGACTCATTACATAAAGGCTACGTGTAAGGAATGTAAGTGAGAAATTGTCACAGGAATGGCACATACAGGGTCTCTTTGACCAAAGAGCTCTGCAGGATCACACTGCAGGAATACCCAGATGAAGTTGGAGTTGCAGAATTACTCCTAGAGCCTTGCTATTTTAGTCACATAAATCAAACTGCTGTCTTCCACAAATTTTCAGTGCCTTGAAAATATGGAAATATAGGAAGAAGTATGAAAAAAATAGTGAGGGGGTATAATCAAGGATATTTTACATATAGTTATTTCTGAAGCAAGTGATACAAATGAAATCAAAACACAAAGATATGTTCTTTACATAAGAAATGTTCAGAGCCCTCTGCATTGTCGTCTTCCCATCACAAATTGTCATAAGTTACTCAAGTCTGTGATACCGAACTTGGCCAACAGACGAAAAGCTTCTTCCTCACATTTTCTTTACAGCACAAACTTCACTAGAACAGGAAGCAAATCTTTCTCTGGAGATTCTTCAAATTGGCTCTAGGGTCCCTTCAGTCAGGTTATTACAACTTAGCAATACACAGACTTGTGGAGTTCTGTGTAACTCAGGGAGGGGAAAAGCCCTGCAAAAGTATTCCCTGGCATTGCTCCTTCCCCTGAAAAACACTGTTTCCTCAGCCCTTTATCAGTGAACTACAATTGGATCTTTCTCCCCAGTATCTGCCCTTGGCTGTTGTGCTGTTCGTAGCTAGCCACACGGCTAACCACAATAAAAGAAGAGGGGAACCAACTGGCTCCCTTCTACTACGAATCTTTAAAGGAAGGAGACACCAAGTGAGATGGATTGTCTAAAATGAATTTTGACTTAGCTTTCAAAAACAGAAGTGTGCGTGCTTCCAGTAACCTTCCCATTCCATTGATTCATGTCTGCTTATCTTAGACACCTCTCTTTTCCTACAGCTTCTGTCGACAAGAGTTCTGTTTATCTTTAATAAACTATTAGAAATTAAAAAGTGAAAAATGGGAGAGATTATGCCCTTCCTTTGTCAGTCTTGCAGTAATTATATTTACCTACATTAATTTTGATTTTGTAGCAGTGAGTGTAGTTACAAGATAAATTTCCTTTGCAAGCAAGTAATTAAGTACAGTATTGAAATCTACAGTAAGAGGAGGAGCCCGTCTGTCTGCAGATAAAATGGTCTGAGATATTCTATTCAGACAGATTACTTTAGCTTCCACTGAACTTCACTTCCACAGTAGATTTAGCTGAAAGATGGTGGGATTTTGCTGTGGCTATTTACGTATCTCTTTAGAAGCAGCAGCATGGGAAAAAGCTAGTAGGAAATTTGTGTCTACATAAACATCATTTTTCCATGAATTGAAAAGGAAGCAGTGGCTCCTTTCCCAATACTATTATCTTACAGGCTTGTGTCCTATACATTACACTTTAACAACTTTCTGAAGACTAAGAAGAGACAGAAGCTGCAGCCTTTGCACGTGCACAAAGATAAGTTACGCTTAAGCAAGCCTTTAGTGCAACTGACGGTGTACATGCTCATTGCTAGGCAGAACACCTGAAAAGAGGAAGACAATTCAGCTAAACTCAAAGGCTATCTAACTTTGTATAAAAGATGGGACAAAGAAGAGGCTGGATCAGGCTGTGAAGTGCTGTGAACATATTTCTCACTTCTTGGCTACAGTGATTACCCAGTTAACTATTCATTTTGAACTGTTTTGCAGTATTGAAGTGATAAACTTACCTGACAAGTTTGGGGTTTGATGAGCAGGTTGGTATCATTTTGTAATAAGGAATTGTGAAAAAATACCTTTATTTACTGTGCGTAGGTAGGGGAGAAGAAACGTGGTTTACCCAATACAAAGCAAAATCCAATTAAAAAACAAATAACCCCAAACACTTAGATTTAAATAAACATCCCTACAATTGTTACCTCCTCACTAGTTAAAGAAACCAAATCATTAGTGTGAGAACGAAAAATAGCACTATTTAGACCTTTTCCTTGCATTTTTCTTGCTTCCTTCCCAAAACCAAACAGACTTATGGAATAAGAATTACATTTGCCGTGAGTACTGCTCTCACCAGATTAGTCACTTCAAGACATTGAAAAAATATAAATCATTAAATTGCTTCATTGTAGTCACTGACACCTTTTCACTGGTGTAACTAGGAGAGCGGTTAAATCTGTAGAGCTACAAAACGCAAGGGAGTTAAAACTGCAAAGCCCACAAATAGCAGATTACAGCCAGAAAAGTCACAATCAAACAGCGCTGCGCTCCTGATTTCGAGCAGTCCTGTTCCAGCTGTGCTCATTACATACTACTCAGCACTGGTTGCCTCCTTGGAAAATTTTAGGGACTGAAATGCTTACACTTGTATTTAGAACATCAATAAGGAATACTAAGCAGAACAGCTCACCAACACTGGATGCTGAGCACTGTTAAGACAGTCCCCACATAGATGAAACATTTCTTCCTACAAATCATCCTGTTAATGCACCAGGGAAGACAAGAAAATGTTTTCAAAACTCTGGTGGATGTCACTTCTTAGTAGTGACTAGAACAGGATATCCTAGATCATTAGTTTTCTATATTGCTTCCAAAGTACACTCCACCACACCTACCCTACGATGAACCGTAAGGTCAGGCTAGGTGTCTAGTAACCCTGGAGATTTTAGCATCTAAAAATACATTAATAAGGAGCCAGCACACTGGAGAGGAAAGATGCTGCGGGTAGCTCCTAAGCCATCTAATAAACCAGCAATGAAATGAATGTATGAAATTCACTGGTACTCCTTACACCCCAACTGAAACACTTAACATGTAGCCTGAATGTGTAAATTAAACTGAGCCCCACAGATCCCTCTTGCACTTAACCACTCCACGCAGCTGTTTGCTGTTCTGCACCCAGGTTTTTAGAGAGAAAGGCAGGTTTTTTTCCCCTCCTGTCTCCACATGTACAAGTGACTCTCGCAATAAGCTGAAATGGGGGCTTCCCTTGGGAACAGAGAAATGAAAGTGTGAATCTCTTTCAGCTGAAGGACTATTGATCCAGGCTTCCTACTTCACCACCATCAAATAAACTGATCTGATATTACACACAAAAGTGGGTAACCTCTCCATTACCTCCTCCACTTCCTTTCCCTCTCCCCACTTTTATCTCCTCCCCTTAAAAATCTAGCAACAGCCCTTGCATAGAAATCCGTAAGATCATCTGTCCACCATCCCAGCTGTTTTCACCCCCACTTACCGGGGCAGAGGGACAACTAACTTTGTGAGCTTCAAACTGTTTTATATGCAAGACGTTTAACCTGGCCACGCTGCTGTGAATTTCTACACACCTTAAATTTAGGTAGATTCCATGGCAGGAAATAAAATCACTACTTTAAACTGCACTGCCATGACCCATGTACTTGGTTTTGGATCACTCAAACAAGAAACCAATTGTAACCCTACAAAACTTTATTTCTGACTGTCAGCTTGATAAAATTACCGCAGGTTTTTTTAGACTGATGGACACTAAGCATTAATCCTTCTCAGCACAGGAAGTACTTTTCTTAAAAATAGTACTTGAAAAATTAACAGCATCCTTTGAAAGAAGAAAGGACTTGAATAATGACCTGATGTCAATCAGTCACGGGCTTTATGGACCAGCAGCAGCTACTTTTCTCCGTGCTTGAACTCTGTCCATTTTTCCCCATTGACAGATCTTCAGTGGGTCATCAGTTTTTGGAAATGAATGGTCTTTCGCTTTTAGCTTTTGGATTAACTGAGTCACACAATAAAAAGCTATAAAAAACACTCACTGGAGAAAGGGTTTCTGTGTGAAATGTGAATGAGCAAGAAAGATAGACCGATTAATGTGAAGTGCATCCACAACATGGAAAAGAACAGAGGGACTAACCTCAAGGCAAGTAAGAATTCCTTGTTTCACAAGATCATTTATGTTTGAAAAGACCAACCATTACCATATCAAAATGAAGCCCACTGCTAAGCTATGTCCTTAAGCTCGGTACTTACATGGCTATTAAACCCATCCCGGGATGACAATTGCGGCTCCTCCCTGGGCAGCCTGTTCCATATCAATAAAGAAGCGTTTCCTAATTTGTTCTGAAAATGAGGTCTGTTTTGAGTTCTTTCAGTTGAACAGTATAACTAGTTACAGTCTAGAAGATTAAAGGCTTTGTGACAGCAGAACGTTGGCAAAAAACACAAACCACCCTTTAACCAGGATTGTCCAGTTGCATATCAGCTTTCTGTCAAGACACTTGAGAAACGATCTTTAACACCCACCAAGATTTCTCTGAATGCAAGTGTAGCCTTCTGATCCCCACCACCCCCCCAGGATGCTGTTGGCCCTCTCGGCCACAAGAGCACATTGCTGGCTCACAGTCACCCTGCTGTTCACTAGGACCCCCAGGTCCCTTTCTCCTCCACTACTCTCCAACAGGTCAGACCCCACCCTCTCCTGGTCCCAGGGGTTGTTCTTGCCCAGATGCCAGACTCTCCCCTGACCCTTGTTGTCCCTCATTCCATCTCTCTCTGCCCAGCTCTCCAGCCTGTCCAGGTCTTGCTGAGTGGCAGCCCAGTCTGCTGGGGGGTTGGTGACACCATCCAGCTTTGTGCCATCAGCAGACTTGCTGACAGTGCCCCCTAATCCCTCATCCAAGACATTAATGAATAGATTGAAGAGGACTGGTCCCAGTACCTATCCTTAGGGGACTCCACCAGATACAGCCTCCAACTAGACTCTGTCCCATTGACCACTACTCTCTGGGTTCTACCCTGCAGCCAGGTCATGATCCATCTGTGCAAATAAAAAATAGAAAGAGAGAGGAAGGCAACAACTATAAGATAGAGCAAACAACCAACACACAACTGTATTGTAACTTTAGCTTCTGCAAGGAAAGGCTCTGTGCTCCTGCCTGGATCTTTTTAAGAACAAAAGGAGCAAACTTCTTCCAGGAGTAAGAGACTTCTTTAATCCTAGCTTTGGGCAGAGGGTGGAGCAAACGACCATCTGAGACCCTAATGTTTCATGTGACATTTCCTATGGCACAAGTGATCATTTTCTGACCTGGCCAATAGACAGAGGCAGAATATACGTGTTTTCTCTTCTCTTTTGTCTTTCTGACAGAGCATTCTGCTGCTTCAGATCAATATACAGTTAGAGAAGCAGTCTCTGTGCAGGGCTTGCCATCTAGAGAGAGCAGAGGGCAGGAGGAAGTATAAACTCCCCATTTCATAGACTAGCTTTTCAATGAAATTAGGGAAGAAAAATGTTAAGCTCTTATTTACAGCTCAAGCCCCAATGTCTCCTGACCCTACCTGCCTACTGGTAGACACTGTCTTAAATGCATTTCTGAGTCAGGAACCAACAGAACAAATAACTCATTAACCTAAGGGTATCTATGGTACAGTCAGAATTGGAAACTGTGTGTACAAGTTGTTGGTCTGCAGATCAGTGACAAATTTAACCTTGGCCTTTCCCTATAGTGCAACACCGAAATGCCTGATGTTCATCTGATTTAACACAAGCCATGCAAAATACTGCGTCTGAAACTGAACATTTTAACGGTGGATGGGGAAGAGGAGACACAGAAAAATGCTGGGAGGGATTAAGAATTAGGGATGACATTTTATGTCTTTTAAAAGTCTGACCTTTTTGAAATATCACTGTGTACATTTTAAATATTAATAAAAGCACTAGCTGTTAGAAGGCACAGGGCTGTTGTTGGGGGGGTGACCTTTTATTGAAGTAAAAGAAAATTGACGGTTTTATTAGCCACAGAGTACTGCAAACAGAAGATACAGGAAATCAAAGAAGCTGTCACTGTGATTATCTACATTCTGTAAATGAATCCAAAGATGTGACTGTGTCTAAATATTGCTGCAGGTCCATCTGTATTTCAGCCCAGACTCAGCAATCAGCTCCAGATTGAAAAACAAGAGTTTGTTTCAGCTCTTTAAAGAGTTGTTCCCAGAGAAAGCAATCATTGCTCTGGGACAAGAGCAGCTGGATATTCATCACTTTGTGATCTCCAGTTCTGTTTGCCTTAATGGGCATCCCTCTTAGCAGCTCTGAGTAAGGCTGAGCCAGAACCTTTTCAAGCGTTACCAACTGCAGCACTAGACCAAAGATTGGTCTGATATTACATTAAACTTATATTTTACTCCTAATCAATCTAACCTTGCTCAAATGATCTAGACTTATTCAGACTAGAACCTCAGGGCTACATGACTGACAAATAAAGGCAACAGCTCTGTTGCTTCATATCTTAGCATTTGGTTTTTATTAGAACTAAGCCAGCTGCATTAAATTCAAAGATTTCAACAAAATTCCTACTGTCAGTAACCAAGAGCAATTATTTTGAATTAGGGACAGGGGGTGTCTCTTTTGAGCACCTTCCATCCTAATCTCTGTCTTCATACTTAAGTAAAAATAACAAATCACAAATTAACCTTCCTTGATCTTGCATTTTCCCTTGCTAGCAGGAAGGTTATTCAGTTTTGTGGTTTACTGCCAAGGAGATGCAGGAAACGACCAGAGGACAGAAGTCTAATAGGCAAATCAATTTCTCTCTTTGGCTTTCAAGAAATATTTTGCTTCCCTCCCATCCCAGGCATTTGTACCTGCCTTGAAGTCAAAAAACAGGTTTCTGCTGAACTGGGGCATAAGGAAACCTAAGGAAGCTCCTCAGTATATCTGAAAAGTAAAGTGTTCTCTAGGGGAACGACTGGAGATTTAGCTTTTTGTCGAGAGATCTGAAGACATGAAACATCAAACAGGTATCTAACATCCAACAGATACTCCAGCAGAGACCAAGAAAGCATTACATCCACCTGAAGATATAGGCTTTTTTAATCCACTCTTTTCTAGCAAATGGCTTCCTGTGAACCTTCCACACCTGGGCAGAGACTCCGCTCTAGTCCTGTGCACCACTGAACACTCGGGATTACTCAGATGACCAAAAGTCAGAAAAAAGTCTTCTCCTGGGATGCTCCTCAGCCAGGATAAACCAGAATTACAATTTCAGTTACAGTGAAAATTCAGATCAAAATCTGTTATCATCCATCAAGGCTCTGCTCTGGACACCTAGGATTGAGACATGTAAACATGTCCACTCCTATGGGAACACAATAGAAGAACACAATTATCTCTATAGCAATAGGTCCTTTTCCATCATAAGTTCAGGCTGGGCTGGACACAAGATACTGTGAACCCCTTTTCCTCCCCAAGGAATGGAAGAGGATGGAAATAAGGGAGAAAGACTAATGGATTGGAGAAGAAAAAATAGAACAGCTTTGGTGACAATAATGATAGTATGAAATATATACAAAAGCTATACTGAACCTACACCCTCTTCTATCAAATTCTGGAGAATAAGTCTTATGAATAGTGATTGAAGTAGCTTGGGCTGTTTAGTTTGAAGAAGAAAACGCTAAGGAGAGACCTCACCACTCTCTACAACTACCTGAAAGGACACTGTGAAGCTGTTGGTGCTGGCCTCTCCTCACAGGTAATTAGTGATAGAACAAGAGGGAATGGCCAGGCTGCACCATGAGAGGTTTACACTAGCTGGGGGAAGAGGAGGCTGAGGGATGAGCTCATTAATGTCTGTAAGTATGTGAGGGGTGGGAGTTACTCACATTTCTGTTTTAGCTAAAATTTTTCCAGGTTTCAGCAGAAACCTTAATATTTGAATTAGCTATCATCTTTCTGTGAACTGGAAGTTAACATGATACCAAGCCACTGTTGCCAGAGGCAGAAGGAGTGCAGAAAGCCTGGAGAGGAGAGAAAGAGAAGGGTAAGTCATGTTATTTGCTTTAATAAATCACATAGTCAGTAGGTTACATCTGGAGGGATACGAAGGTCATTTGGCATAGTCTAGAGATACCCAGGCCAACATCCTGAAATCGATGTTGGTGTTTTAATCAACAGCCTGTTCTGTCTCTGAACATACATTTCCTGAGGGTGTTTCCTACCTCTACCAGAACATGGCGCAAGCAGCTTGTGCTAACACCACAGACATAAGCGGGAAAAGACATTTTAAGCATATGGTAGGCTGGGCTGGCTCCATGACAAATAAACTATGTTGTCAGCTAAAGGCAAGGATGAAGAAGAAACAGATAGAAGATGCTCAGGCCTGCTGATTCAGAAAGTTATGTCCAGCTGTTACCAGTCAAAGTTTATTTACATTCATTTTCTGCCATTGTGTGTGCAGTGAACAGAGCCTTAAAGACCTAGTACTTTCAGTAGAGTGCCTCTCAGTTACAATGAGAATCCCTAGTACTAGCAAGAGACAGCCTTAATGGGTTACTCTCTCCTAACCTCGACAGAGAATTGGGTTTTAAAAGGCTCAGCAGAATCCAGAACTATCACACAACTCATTTTTTTGTCTTTCAGCAATAGACTATAATTCTTTCAGTGTTTATGGTCATTTTAAGAAGCCTCACCATGTACAAAGATTACTGCATAAATCACAGTTCATTTTGATTTAGTGGAAGAAATCAAGCCCCAGAAACTGGGGCTACAGGTTTTCTACGTGATTAGGGTTTTGAACATCCAGGGCTCTCATTTATCTTAATCTTTCTTTAAGATAAGGACAGGCATGCCTTCAGCTGTGTCTGTAATTCCTCAAGACTCCTTCTATATTCAACAGAGAGCAGGCTGAGCTGTCTTTTCAGGGTAGTGGTCTCCTGACTTTGCTATGTTAAAAATTAAATGAGAAGCTGAAGCTTCACATCCAAGAGTATAAATAGTACTTGCCTACTTTGAGACTGTTGCTTTAGAGATCACAACACATTCAGACACTGAGGTCTTTGAGAAATTATGATGATGGTGAAACAAGCCTTATAAATACCATTCAGTATCACCTACATCTACATGAAATGTACCTGGCTTTATGCTTGCCTCCAGATGTGCTAGCTGACTTGTTTGGAAAGCTTGAATAGGACTACCTTGAAGAAAAGGTAGCTCCTTTTGGCTGACAACTGGTAGACAAACGCACCAGTTTTGGCTATGCAGTGATTCACAATTCTCTATAGGTAGAGTGCTTATCTACAGATTTTTGCAACCAGTGTGCCAAGGTGTCTTGGCAGCCTCAAACATCACAGTTCTAAGTTCCTTTACTTAGAGATGCCCTCAAACATCACAGTTCTAGGTTCCTTTACTTAGGGATGCATAATAGCTCAACAGAACAGAATGAAGAGTTCGGAGTCTAATTGGAACTGGAAAAGAGGAGTGATAGAACAGGATTTGATGAACCCCAAGAAAAAAAAGAGAGAGTACTACCATGCTCTTCCTAACTATTCAAAGGACACCTTCCAAAAGATGCCTCCAGACTGGAGGATCAGAGAAGGAAGATACTTGAGTTATGGCAGAGAAGATTCAAAGCAGATTTCAGAAACACTTCCAGCGTTAAGTACAGTGAAGAAACATTAGCTTCTTAAATGTCACCTTACTTTCCAAATCTGAGATGCATATAGCTCCTGACAACTCACTCAGAAACATTCTCCTCATTCTTACACTATTCAAGCCCTGTAAAAGTACACAAATCCCTTAGCATGCTAGCCAAAGATAAAACCTGAAAGTATTTCTATTACCATGACAAAGACATAATTGCAGAGAGATAGTTAAACTCAAGCCTTCATGTTGAGTAAGTACAAAAATAATATTTTCATAGAGAGCTAAAAGCAATTTTAAACAAAGTTCCAGTAAGAAACATACTGTACTAGGAAGCATTTTCAAAGGTAGCTTGGAGGTTCTCCTATATTTTTCTTAATTCAAGAAAAGATTAGTTTACATAGCAAAAATAAAGTCACCTCTTCATCTATTTGAAGGACAGTTGACAGTGCTTCCTGCATATGCATTCCCCATTGGGAACATAAGACATTGTTTGCAGTTCAGATTTTCTCTATCTATCTGAATTCTTGCACCACCTTTGACAAGGGCTTGCAGAGAGAAATACGTGACCTAAATGCACAGTTAATAGCACGTAATGCTTGATGGCCAGCTGAGCTCACAGAAGTGCTACACTGAAGGGCAGAAGCAAGTGCCCAAGATTGGATATAATGAGACTTGAAAATGGACTTTAGCTTTTGAAAGGTGTTATTTCTGATGTACCAACGCATAATTTGCACAAGGAATTCTCCCTTACATCACATTGTCCTATTTTCTTTTCCATCCATGCATCTAAAAAGGACGCAGCGATATCAGCAGTCGCACACATTGGTTGCAAACTTGACTACGAGCTACTGGCAAACAGCTGGTCTTCAAGAAACCTCCACTCCTAAGCTGATCCCAAGTCATTGCTTAATGTGCTGAAATACTATATCTAGACAGTGGTGCAAACACCAGCAGCAATTCAATAATCTACTTGCTGAAAAGTCAAATAAATGGGGAGTAGATAAAAACCAGACACCAACACGGCATCAAGGCTTTTTATTTGAAGACCAGCTTTCCCTACAGAGCTACTGGATGGTTTTATTTCAAAGTAATATTTCAAAACAAGGAACTGATTAAAAACAAGCCGCAGGTCTGTGGAGAGTCATCTGTAAGTAACAAGGGGAAAAACAGAATTAAACAAGTTTCTTTTTTTTCTGATAGATAGGGAGGCTGGAGGGCACCATTCAGCAATCACGATGCAATCACAAAGGCATAAAACTTCAAACCAGATAACTCCTGTGTATGATGGTCACCTAGTGAATAAAAGACTGTCTAGAGGCTTCATGTATAAACCTGAAGTCAGTTGTTATAAGAAATAGTATTTCACTTCAGTATAAATAAAACATGCATCAGGATTTAGTGAATTCTTTGTTCACACTGCTATGCTGTGATTGTTCCAAAGCAGGCTTACCTTTCCCCAGGAGATGTAAAGAAAGTAGCTTAGCTAAGCCCAGTCATATAGCTTATTTTGTAGAAAGACTGGCTGACTGACTCTCTGCCAAAATACTTGATTTTTTGTCTACTTGAGCAGAGGGAATAGAACATGATTTAGAGAAATCCTGAGGAGAGCCGTGCACCTATACAACAGAGATACAGAGAAGGCACAGGAGATGGGCATTTGGTTCTGAGTTCAGTAGCAGATTTAACCATTTGTGAACGTGTATATAGAAGTTTGGTTGCAGGCAGCTAGAAATGAACAGAGAAAGAAAAACCTGTGCTAGCGTAGAGCTTATATCCTGTAAACAACACCGGTAGAAAGGTGCGGGAAAAAGCATTCAGATTTGGCTCTTGTGGCCAAAAACAGATGATGTGGGTCACTGCATGAAGCGGGCATCTGCCACTGTGTAATACATGGGTATTCCTCTAGTCCCAGAGCCCTGGATCACCACTTCTAAATGAGTAAAAACACCTTTGCCTCTCTACAAAGTAGATATTATAACTATGTTCTGCAGTTAGCCACAGTCTAATTACACCTATCCATTAGGTTTCAGCTTTAGTTGCACCACCATACACAGGTAACAGCTTAATTAACACTTTTACCAAGTCAGATTTCTAGAGCCTTTATTTACACAAGCTCTGTGGTTCTTGAAGCTCTCCGTGCCTGCTCTCTGACAAGAGTGCTGCATTTGGAAATCATGAGTGGGAGTTTAAAATAAGTTCAGCGTACAGCTCACACTGTTCCCATCTCTGACATCCATATGTGGTTTGGACAATCTGGAGCTTTCTTTGAAAGGCCTCTCTGTCTATTTTGCAAACCAAAGATCTTCATTTGCTGCCATTAGGCTCTGCAAGTCGCAGCACCTTCGGTCGTCACTAACACAACAAACAACGAGGTTTATGAAACAGTCTGATGGCTAAATAGACACGTGCAGGATCAGATGTTTGCCACACAAACAATCAAACAAGTAGATGAACACGAAGAAAGCGATTATAAAACTATAAATGTTCTATTATTATCCAGCAATCTGCATGTCTTCCTCCAATTAATGCCTATAAAGGAGATGCGAGTCAGTCGAAATCTAATTACTGGCATAACATTATTGATTAGAGATGCAGTAACAGTCATTGCGTCTACTTTGTTTACGCAGGACCCATACTAAGAAGCCAAGGGATGTCAGTCAGTCACTACTTTCCTGCCAGAAGTTTCTGCCACAGCAACAGCTTCTAGCACAAATGCACTTCTCCAGCCACGTCACTCAGCTCGGTAATTGCCTTGCCACTCACATAAAGGAAACAATCTCTGGCTTTGATAGGATTTTGTCAAAAGCAAAACTGCTACTGCAATCTCTGCAGTGAGGTGTTAGATGGGTTATGTTGGTGGATCATAACATGAAACTAATCTTTAAGGAAGCAGGAGGGAAGACGGGCTTGCAGGTTGGCGCTGTTAAGAAAACGATGCTGTCCAAATGATTAACAGCGGTGTTAGGTGAGGTGGAACTGAGACAAAATGAAAGCAGAAATACAGAGAAAAAAGTTGCTTGGCCATTTTTGCTCCCATCAAGAAAGTCTCTCAGTTCAGCACACCTTTCAGGAGCTTTTATAAGTTCATATACACTTATTTGACATGCCATGTTAACTGACCAGCAGTCTATCATAGCCAGCTCTATACTTGGTCCTCCCCACAAGCTGCACAGTTATCACCATTATTTCATCATTCCCATGCTAAAACTGCAGAGGCAGAGAGCTTTCCTTTCAATGTGGAAAGACATCTCTCCTACATCACAACTTCACTCCCAGAATGAGGTCACCCAGTGTTAGACACTTCACTCTGATTTTTAGCCAAGGTGAACCCAGAGTCTAGCCTCAGGTTTCTATGTGATGTCTGAGGGTCCCTCCTGACCTCCTCATGCACTCACATGTCTCTGCATAACTCCAGCTTGAGTCAGACAAAGTTCATATGACAGGAGGAGCCTCTAGAATGGAAAGCAACAGCTAGCCTTGTCTTGTTCTACACGTTTTTCCACACCTCCAGGGGTGGTGACTCCACCACCTGCCTGGGCAGCCTGTTTCACTACCTGACCATTCTTTCTGGGAGGAAATTTTTCCTGATATCCAATCTAGACCTCCCCAGCACAACTTCAGGCCATTCCCTCTTGTCTGCTAGCAACTTGGGAGAAGAGAACAACCTCTTCCTCTGTACAATGGCTGTTCAAGTAGTCAAAAAGAGCATTCAAGTCTCCCCTGAGCCTCCTTTTCTGCAGTTTATCTTTCTCTGTTATGATGATTCAAAACCAAAAGACAGTTTCTGGGTGACAAAACGAGGACAGACAGAGTGGAAGTGTTACTTCTTCAAGCTTTGCAGAAAAAAAAGTACCTGTAGAGCATGAACTCACATCAAAGCTCCTTTTGGGGGGAAAGCCATACAGGAACAGAGTAATGAAGCTTAAAATTAAAGTAAAATAACAAGCAGCCTGCAGCGTGAATTCTGTACTAAAGCAAATACCTTAGTGAGCACAAGACTCCTGCATTATCTCTAGGAGCGGTGATTGCATGTGCTGGCATAAATAACGGCTGAAGGAGCAAGTCTTGTTAAGAGAAGGCAGCCCTGTTACAGCTAAGTGAGTAAGGCAAAGAAGTGCTGAAGTCCCAACTAACTGCAAAATTAGTATTAAAATTCACACCTCCCAATTCACTAGTGATCCCACAGCAGTACACACTAAACAGATGCATCTATGCTGCTCAACTCTCCACCCTAATCATGCAAAACATCACCCAAGAGGTAGGACAAACAGATTTAGGGTATGAAAAGCCTGCAGGGGAAATACCTGCCTAGGTTGAATAGACTGAAGAGCTAGCAGGGGTAGCCGGTGGGCTGTACTCCTTCTCCTTCACCCATGACAGGGATGCCTTCTTGACAAGAATCATGACTTCACTATATGGTAAAAATGTCTGTGATGTTGCACTGTGCTTTTTTATTATTACTATTATGTATTAATTATTAATGCTGTTGCAATCAGAGCATTTATCAGTGGCAATTGTGAATCTCTGTCTCTCTAATGAGCCTATTAGTATTGACAGAATCCTTTGGGCTCTGGTAAGCAAACACTAGAACACTTAAACGTTCTTTTGCCTTTGTGAGACTGTTTCAGTGCAAGTTTTCCAGGCTCTGGCAGGCAAAGACCTATATCGTGACAGAAAAATCTCTAGCCTGATAGCTCTTGCAGGCATAAGGGACAGTTTGGAACAGCTAAGATATCTATGAATAAACACAAACACATCTACATTTGCAAAGGCACCAAGGCATAAGCCATATATTATGTTTTATTCACACAAATTATTATCATCTATACATTTTTACACTAGAAACATAAAGCTTAAACTTACTGGAGTCCCAGAGTCAGAGTATACCACAAATACCAAGTATCCCTGGTCAACTTCAGGGTTTGACCCAGAGCCACTCCTTTCCTCCATAACATCAGACAGTAAAAATCACACTAAACAAACCCATCTATTACAGTTGCTTCCAGAGAAGTTTGGGGATTATTTTATATCTAATATTCAGTACTGCTATGCTGAGGTCCTGTGAAAGGGCTGAAATTAATCATCTTCGGTGTGGTTTCTATTTCTGAGCATACACCTGACAGATATGACTTATGATGGTTTTAAATGCACCAAGGTCCTCATCCCTTCAAAGCACACACCCCTCAAAAATAAAAGTACATAAAGTTATGGAGGAAATAACCTCCTTCATTCTTAGCTTAAATGGTTCTGCTTCAATTGCAGTGCATTTTGTCATAGTAATATTAAGATACTTGTAAACCTTCCTGTAGTTCAAAGAGATGAAAAGGTCTATTTTCTTCAGGATGACACTACATCTGATCTTTTGAGCAATTACAGGCTTCTTTCACACAGAAAAACTTGGATGCACACAACACACAAGCTCAGAGAAACCCCTTTGTGTCAGCTAGAGCTCGCTGGTTCTACTCACACCCCAAATAAAGCACAGTAACTATTCTACCTTCAGAAAAGGCACAACTCCCACTATATGTTGTCAAGAGGATTCAAAAATCCCAAGTGCCTGCAGATTCTAAAATAGCAAAACCAAGCAGTATTTGAAAAAAACCCGAATAAAAAATATAGTTCTCTAACAACTGAGAATAAACTCCATAAAAATTAAACAAAAAAGAACTAATAATATTATGGTTTTGATCTCTGTGAAAAAAATAACCAAACAAACCACCCCAACCACCAAACCAAAAATCACACAAAAAAAAAACCCCTCTCTCCCTGGCAGGTAGCCTGGCTTCGTGTTGATCACTTCTTGTTCTTCACATATGGCGAAAGGTTATTTTTAATGCTGACGACACACTAAATTAAAAAAAGAGAGAGATACGCAAGGAATATCCCCAAAATAGTCCAATTCTTGGCTTTACTCTAAGCCAGCAGCACCCCAGACTCCATTTGCACCCTTTTTATCACAGTTTGTATTTCTTTAGCATTGCACTCTTCAAAACTGAAAAATAAGCATGGGATCTATAAGCTTAAAATACAAACCAGGCAAAAACATCCTGCAAAATACAAGGAATTGCTGAAGCGGACTTAAAAGTGGAATCCCAAATTTAGGACAGTTCCTCCCCCTCCTACTTTCTTTGAAGCTTTCAATAACTCTTGCACCCTATTGCCATGCTCCCCAGGTTTTGCCAGCTTTTTATTCTTTTCCTCATATTTATTTTCCCTTCCAATAAAGAGCCACTTTTCTGCTGTGAAGGAGTCAAGAATTAACCAATTTCTCTGTTGAAAAAAGAAAAGCACTAAAAACAATCTGTAGAATCACTCTGCAAACAGAGGAGTGCTGCATATTTTTAAGTACTTGCATATTGAGGATATTGAAAAACAGAATCAAGTGTACACATAACTTCTAGAAAAAACAGAGTACGTTCCCATACACATTTTTCACTCTCTAGGGATTTGTCCAGTGCCTGTTTGAACGAGCTTGTAAAGAGCCACAAAACAATCACATTTGATAGGCAAAATTAACCCAACATCCTGCTCATACCATTTTTGATTTGACTCTGCACATCCTTTATTATTTGTGCCTTTGAAGAGTACAAGATAGGCCAAGCTCTACTCAGGAGTATTACATGTGTTACACAACATCACGAAACCAACATCCAAACCCTTCATAATTAGATCAGGAAAAAAAGCACAGCATAAAGCCAACCCAAGAAGAAAAACAGTTCAATTACAAAAGGAATGGAAAAACTCATCATATCATTCATAGCAAAAAAAGGTAGTAAAATGTAGAAGCAACAAACATTACCTCTAGGACTTCAGCCCACACTATTTCAACTTCACCTCCTCTTCTGAACTCAGGTAATCTCCCATCCATGCTTTTTCCTGTTTCTGAGCTCCCCTATTCACTAATCACTTATGCCTCTGAGAGCAGCTTAGCTAATTTGTGTCTGATAGCCGTTTGGCACCAGCCAACACCCAGTACCAGGCTTTACACAAGTGAATCTATTTACTCATTTACCCTTCCCCTTTTGAATTCTTTTAGATCACAAAAGTTAATGTGCTGTGGACATAAACAGAAGGAAGTACCTCAGAGAAGAGACCTCCTCTCTCACAATTTATACAGCATGAAATATTTGTAAGGCCAAGGCAGAAAACAGTTGGGGAGAAGAAACAAATGTGGCTGCTGCTGAGCTTCGTAAAACATAAAAAACTGTAAAACATAAAAACTGCCACAGCTTTGATCGATTGTAAGAAACGGTGCTTCCTCTGTCCCAGAAGCCATTATTAAAACGATGAAATACAAACCCTAGGATAACTCTGTTTGGCTAAACAAATCCTACAATGATAGGATGTAGAAAGTGGCCTGTGTGATGACTGTAAATATGCCACACAACCAAAAGACATCCCAGTTGCTCAAGTAGACATAAGGGATTAACAAAACATTGCATAAACATTTCTAAATGCCATTCAGCTGACCTTCTAAAAGAGCTCCGTGCCCCTTCCACAAAGCTGAGCAGTCATGCTTCATGTTAAAGATACCTCATTAATACTCATGTGAACAGGCTAACAGACATGCCAAACTGAAGGAGGGCAAGAAACCCTAAGAGAGAAAAGAAACAGAGTTCCTTGAGAGAGGGCTTTGAAGCAGCAAGAAAACTCTTGAGTATTGAAGTTAATGAAACCTCCAGGATGACAATCTACGCAGCAAGGCAGCCTCACAGAGCAGAAATTCTCCTGTATTGGCTCCTTGACTTTGATAGCTGAGATAAAAAACCCTAAGTGACAGCGATAACAAGAGGTTGTTGTTAGTCACTGTAGGTTTCTTAAATATTTGGTGACTTATTTTTCTTGGTCTGTAATTGTTTCCAAGGTTGTAATCAAGAGCTCAATCCTTTGTTGCTGTACATTCAATTTGCTTTCTTAAGTTTACTTTCTTACTTGAACTTGACTGCTATTTTGTGACCCAGTGGTGGTTCTGGCAAACTGAGGGGCTTTCTCCAGAGAACAACAATATCCAAAGTAAGGAGATCCCACAAAGAATCTGCAGAATGTCTCATAAACAGGACTGGGTGCTCTGAAAACTGGTGTTATCAATATACAGGACACAGAAGAAATCTATCTTATGACAGTGACCTGGAAGTAGGGAAAGAGATGGCTTACCACATGAGGGAGTCCTGTATTGTCACACGTGGATATAAGCAGAACCCAGAATCAGTGATCTGTAAGCTTAAAAGATGATGTCACTTTCACCTAGCAACCTCAATTTCAAATAATATTTGCATGTTCTTCAATCTCTGGCTCTCAATGCTGTATTGGCAGTGCTGTGTGTGTTGGATTAAAGAGCTGCATGATTATTAGCAGTTGCCCCTGATTATGTGCCAATTAATAGAGAAGTTCCCACTGAGTTAATATGAATGTTTTCCTTTCCCTTGCTGTTCATTTTCATCTGTGTCTCGGGAAAAATCTATTAATCACCACATGAATGTCCTCTCTGTGCTGATACAGTCATTTGTTGTGGCTATTAGGCTGCCATAGATCCCAGAGAACTTTGACAGATCTAATCATTTTAGATAGGGAATTTATAAGAAACATTTGGCCAATCATTTGTAGGATCTAAATGTCCTGAAATTAAACCACATGCCCCCAGAAGCTCCAGGCTTACCACTTGTATTTCATTCTCCAGCCTGTTACCCAAATCCCCCTCTATCTCTCTGATTTCCTGTATCTGGTCCGTCCTAGTGGTCACTGATAACCATAGGGACACATGCAGTGCCCAGTGGAGTTCCACCAGCTGGAAGTGGGAAAACATAATTCCTGTTTTTTAAAAAGGAAAAAAAAAGATGACCCAGGGATCTACCGGCCAGTCAGTTTCTCCTCTGTGCCTGGCAAGATCATGGAGCAGATCCTCCTGGAAACTGTGCTGAGGCTCCTGGAAAATGAGGTGATTAAGGTGACAGCCAACACAGCTTCACTAAGGGAAGACCATGCCTTTCTATAGTGTTGTGATTCTATTCTTTATGTAAAACATTAGTGTGTAACTATCCTATTAATGCTCTCTCTCTCTCATGGTGGCCACATGCTAAAAAAAAAAGACACCTAAAGCTACGTGCTGATTTAAAATAGCAAACTGTTTATCGTCAGCCAGCTGGCTTGTGATGTGAGCTACTGTGTATTTGAAAGCAAAGCTTTCTCCATCGCTTTGCTAAGTTTGGATGACTTTTATGGTCTCTCTTTGCAAAGCTCTTTTACTGGGTCAGTGATTTCTAGTTCATATAACGCACTGGGCTCTGCAATCTGACCTTATGTTACAGATAATATAATATGCTTACTGTTAATAGCACAATTCTATGAAATAGGATGGAAAGTTTTACCCATCCACGAGGCCATTTTGCTGCTCTTGAAACCTGAGTTTATTCTGTCATCTCCTAAAGGTCAGCCATATCATCTGCAGCACAGATGCACAATGCATTTGCTGTTAATCCCTTGGTTATTAACCTGCCTTGGAGTAGCAGCCATGGTTTGGAACCTGAGCAGAGAAAATCAGGGGTTGAACTTCATGCACCGGTAAGATGTTTGTTTTTGCAAGTGACGCACCCATGGCCAGCTATTTCCAAACACGGCAGTGTAGGAAGCAGGCAGACTGCACAATTCAAACAGGATAACTCTTTGTAAGATCCTGTGTCCCTACAAGTGAAGATATTAGTGTTATTAATAACAGCTTGATAATAATGGAAAGCTGTGCTGTCACCTGCCACAGAACAATGGCTGTGTGTTCAAGTCCATCGGTTATCACATTACAATGATGCCTGAAGCTTTATGTTGACAGTAAGTACAGCAAGTATAGCATTTAATACATTTAACTGAGTGAAAAAAGAAGTATTATAAACATCATACCTTTAATTTAATATATGCATGTTCTTCACAGTCATAATCATCCACAAGTCCACAAAGAACAGCCTGGGCTTCAGGCTATCAGACAGTTTATTCAGGATTATTCTTATGGATGATAGCATTTCATGGTTTTCAAAACAGGCTTGTTCATTACAGTGCTTCCTGCTAGCAGGATTTCTGGAAGATCTCCCTTTCAAATGTTTGGGGTAGCCTTTGAACCATGAAAAATACCAGAAATGCAAGTGGAGTGGCTTCAGCATCATAGGTAAAGCAAATATGCAAAAACCCCACTTTGTTCTGACACCGTCTATAGTCCTTTCATCAAGGAAAACATTTGCTCAGCCAAGAATGAATGAAAGGGAGCTGAAGGGGAAGAAAAAGGCTTGCTCAGAATTATGAACCTGATTTTCCAGCTTAATTTTTAATACAAGGTGAAAATAAACAATCATAATCTCCTGTAAATTGGTGGACTCGGTTATTTTCACTGAAGTAGGGTTTACATAAGTTTATGCTATCTGAAAATGATTCCTGTTATGTTTCTCTGAATCTGTAGCCTTTCAGAAATCTGTTCCAGAATTCCAAATAGGCTGTGTACCCTGGTGTGCTGAGGACATCCAAATGCTCCAGTTGGATCATCCTCAGCAATCAGCAGACAGACTCTGTATCAGCCAAATCCTAGACTCAGGACACGGTGCTGCTAACCCAAGAGATGTCTGACATGTTGTGCTGTAGCACAAAGTTTACATCTTAGCATCCCAATGGCACATTGCTTTGTGGGTGTTAGGATCAAAAACCTTAATCAGTGAGGAATTTTGCTCCTTACTCTGTCATGTGCTTCTTCAGGTAGCCTCTCAAGCCAGCTGGTTTCCAGGGCTCATGGCAACCATTTATCTTACTTTACTGTGCAGTATGCTAAGGCAGTGGGTCACAACAGCACCACAAACACTGTTTCTTAAGCATATTTGCTACTGCAGTCATGCTGCCATTTTTTCCTGCTCAGTTTACAAAGTATTAAAGTATTAAAAGTATTTTAAAATATTGAGATCTTTTTTCTGTAAAATAGGAAATAAATTTAAAATAATTTTCAAATGAAAGAGATCTTATTTATCTAGTGATCTTCTCAGCTCATTTTATTCTACAATAACCAACAACGTGTGTACCTGGGAAAACATCTCCTCAAACATTTTCTAACTGGCCATACAAGATCAGCACAGAAGAGTTTGCTTTCTGCATTATGGCTCTAACTAATGGTTGGTTTTACTCAGAACAACATGTGGAAAGCTTTGGTTGTAACCAGAAAGGGAGTTTGTGAAAGATTGTGCTTGTTAAAATTATGGCTGGAACTGAATTGGATCATGAGTCTTCTACAAACGGATGTAGGAAACTGATATGTGGAATAAAAAGCTGTAAGGATATTTGGGTTACATTTAGGGACTGATATAAAAAGATTTGCCTCAGGTTAAATAAACTGGCATTGCAATGCTTGGTTTGTGAGACATCTAAATTGTTGGTAGCGTTGCTCTAGCACAGTAGCACAGCATAGCAAAGCTCCTCAGCCTGCAGTGGAGGACTCAACTTCCCACAGCTCTCTGCAACAGCTTAGCAACATAAAGCAGGAAATAAAACGTGTGGTTCTGCAAACAGAAGAGAAAATTTACTTGGATGTTCCTGTGTGACCTGGTCTGGGTGATCCTGTGTGGCAGGGGGATTGGACTGGATGATCTTTCAAGATCCCTTCCGATCCCTGATGATTCTATGATTAAAGTTCTGAAATGTAGTATTTGGACTTTTCTGTCTGAGGATTTCCTTGGACGTTGGTGTAGTTTAACGTTTGTCATGGTTTAGTAGAAAACAATGCATAATTTTTGGTGATTTCTAGCACCTGGATTTGTTCATCACAATCCACTGAGTAGCTTAAACACAGGGTAAACCAGCGCGGCTGTCTCTAATACGTATTTCAATACTTGAACAAACCTGACGGTTGCAGTATTTTGTTGCAAGAGAGGAAAACAAATAATCTGCCCACTGTTTTACCTGGCAAGAGTCTTTCAGATTCTGAAAAGCATATGCTTTGTGGCCTAGTATTTACTTACATTTCCGGAAGGATAAGTTACTAGAAAGGGAAGCGTGTTCTTAGTGTGGGTGAGCTGAGAGGGGTTGTTCGGTCACCGCTTTGAATTTCATTTTCTGCCAATAGAGGACCCTGCTAATAAAAATACCATATTCAAAGGCAAGGTTAAAGCCTTGCTTTGGCCTTCCAAGAAGTTTTATTGCAAAACTCAGTTCTATAAACATGCAGGGAAAACAGGAGATGGGGAATAATGCTGGTCCCTCCTAGTCTGACTCACCAAACCCCTCAGCAGGACTCCTGGATTTCTTAGCTATTAAACACTAGAAAAAGCCACAACACAAAAAAATCAGCACAACCTGCTGCTCTAGTGTGTGAGAATATGACCCAAAATGAGTGGTAACTCTGGAGAGACAGGCAAGGTGCAGCATTGCTGCTCCACTAGGAAACATCTCACTTCTGTTGGCTGTGGCTAACCCAGGAACCGTTCACTGGCCTGTGACTGCCAGGAGACCTGAGAGTTATGCCCAGGACAAGGGGCAGTGGTTGCCAGCTAGAACAGAGGAGATTCCCTATCAATATCAGCAGGAACTTCTTCCCAGGGAGGGGCCCAGAGCACTGGAACAGGCTGCCCAGGGGGATTGTGGAGTCTCCTTCTCTGGAGACATTCAAGACCCACCTGGGTGTGTTCCTGTGCAACTTGGTCTGGGTGATCCTGCTGTGGCAGAGAGAGTGGACTAGATGATCTTTCAAGGTCCCTTCCTATCCCTAAGGATTGTGTGATTCTTTCCTGTGTCAGAGATCTCTGAGTTTGGGGCAACTTAACGCCAATTTAAACTCTGACAGCATCAAACCACAGAGCAGAGGCAGATGCATTACACTGACTTTTATAACCTTAGGGTTTTCATTTTTAAAACTTCTTTTACCTCAATGTTTTTATTAACATCCTTCCTGATGCCTATTTGTCTATTACTGTTCTTTCCGCTTTGTGACTGATTTTGAGCTTTACATTCCAGCTTGCTAAGAACTCCTAAATTATTTCAACCTTTTTCTAGTTGTGGATTCGTTGTTCCCAGTGACAGCTTCATCATCTCAGCTTCACTAAGGGATAGGAAAGATTCAGCTTTCTGGCTCTTCACTCTAATAACTACTGTCACTACACAATAAAATTTTATATCATTTTTATTGGATCCCTCCTACAGAATTCTAGGAGGAACCCTGGCTTGCAGAGCAGATGTGTGAAACTGCAGACAGAATTGCATCCAATTCTTTATGCCACAGATTTTTCTGTATTGTCCTCTGCTAACTAGGGAATTTTACACAGTTGCTGTGTTTACACGTGTAATAAATTCATTGTTAAACATAAACACATCAGCTACTTTTACCTCCTCCCCCCTCTTTAGTTGCAATAAAACCCCATTTCCTCTTCTCTCTGTCCTTCTCACTCCAAAACTTGATTTTTCTTCTAGCCGTAGTATTCCCTGAAGCAGGGCCAACTCCAGAAGTGTTGATGCTGGCTTTTCCAGCAGTCCTGAAAGTTACAGAGAATACAGGGAAGGTTGGGAAATGTCAATAAGATTCAGTTGCTTCTAACTAAACAAAAAATATTTGTCACTCGCTTTTTGATGGCTTTCCCTACTCAAAAACCTGCCTACAAGCAGAAGATGAATAAATCACTGTCCAGGCTGAGACAGAGAATGAAAGAGAAAAACTTTGCTTCCATGCTGCAGAAATTTCCCAGCAGCTTTTAATCTCCAGGCTGGGATGATGCCCTGCATCTTGGTACCTTGCTCGGTCACTGTAGCTGCTCTGGCTTTCAGGCTGCTGATTAACACAGAGAAAAAGATGTCCAGGACTACATTGCCACTTGTGAGAAAAGACAAGCTTATTGTGCTGGTTTTCCTAGCTGAAGGAAGATGGTATGCGAACATAATGCAAATCTTCCAACATAACATGCTTATCTTTCAGAAATACATGGTTTTGGAGGGATGGGGCCATGCCAGCTGCAGCTCCTGTGCTTCTTGGTGTATGGCTTTACCGTGTGGTCTGCGTCTCAGAAAGCAGGAAACCAAGACTCTCCTCTGCCTGCACCATCTTGCATAAACATGGTGCAAAAACGCTGCGGGATTGCTCAGAGCCATGGCTGTACACTGTTCCAAACAACAGTATCACCTTCTGCCATCCTTGCAGAGAGGCATTGCTGCACCACTCAAATATCTGGGTACGGTCCAAGTTGGGAACACAGCCAATGCAGACATAATAATGAGGGAAAGCCAATGGGATTATGACTGAAAATCACATCACTAATAAAAATGACAGGAGTCGTCACAAGCTCTTTATAGGGCTCTGTCTTATTTGCATTTTCTTATGCTGCTTGGAAAACTTAATGAAGTTCAGCTTCTGTCATTAAGATAAACCAGCTTCGTGGCGGTGCTGTCAGCCATACTAATTAAAAGTCAGCCTGCAAGTGCTTAAAGCTTGTCTACACTTGAAAATTAATTTAATTTGAGGTAGTATATACATTGAAATTGCAGCAGCTATTTCACCTAAATTAAGATACTTACTTTGGACTGAGTGCCTTTGAACTTGGATCAAATAGAAACAGGTGGAGCCGTTGGTTCTTTGCCTTGTTCTCAACCGAGAGTCCTCTGCAAGTGAAGAAACAATACAATCCTGCAGACAATGTGATAAGCTAAACTGATGTGTAGCTACTTGATTCTTACAAACCTGTAGTGTTTCTCTAAGGCTGTGTTATGATACAAAGCCTAGATGAGAAATTAAATGAAATACAATCCAAAAAAGCAAGTTTAGAATAAAGAAAAAAGACTGAGCATTTGGGATAAGTTTTCTTCGTGAGCAATGTAGGAGTAAACTATCAATCAGTTTAAGAAATAGTGAGAAAATTAACATTAGGAAATAGAACAAATTCTTGTTACCATCAAGGGTGCTTTTTGCGATGAAGTTCCAAGTTCCAAGAGCCCACAATATCCATGACGTTTGGAATAATGAGTACCCGAAGAGCACAAAACAAAGTTCTCAGTCTTCCTTCCTTTCCTATATCCTGCTCTCCTGGCCACATGCTGGGGACTGAATGCTGCTAGCAAGTGTTAGGAAAGACTAGAAGTAGCAGCTTAACAAGGTCACTTCTGGGGAAACACAGCTAAGACAAGGGCTAGAGAGGCCATGGAGCAGAGCAAAGTAACATGCACAGCTTGATCCTCATTGCCTGTTACAGATGATGTGCACAGGGCAGAAAGGTGCTGCTTGAAAGGAAAGGCTGACCCCACTGAAAGGAACATACGTGGAAATAAGTGTGAAAAAGGAGTGGTATTTCGGGTTCTCTCCTCCAGACTGCTTTGTGTGGTTCCAGAGTGCAGTTCCAGGTTGGCCTTAGGGTTTTGGTACTTCCAGATGAGAAAGCAATTAAGATTGGGAGTTTAATTCAGGATTTAAAATGAAGAATCATTAATTGCCTGTGTGAGGAAAGGGATTATAGTGATTCCTTACCCATTTTGAGCAGATATGTTCAAGGAAAACTTTAAATGGAGAGCTATGCATAGCAAACAATGATCTCCACATGGAAAAGAACCATTTGGCAGTCCTTGCAAGGGAGTTTGACCAGGTGAAGTTAACAACATTTCCCCTTCAAGGAAAAGAAAGTTTTGAGTGCAGTGTGAATGGAAACAGACTTTCCTTCCTGTAAAGTACAAAACATTTTAATTATCATCGACTTTCTGCAAGAGTGCAGCCTGACTTCCTACTGTTGTAGTTTGAATTTGGCAGGACTTAGACAGAGGGATCAGGAGTTCCTATGGCAACTCGTGATATCAGCTTGGAATTCCAAGCTCAATAAACATCTCTGAGAAGTGGGAAGAAAATAACCCAGTACTACTAGTTTGGAGTTTCCTGTTTCATGTTGGGACATTCTTGTCTTTGGAGAAGAAGCATTTATCACTGGAGCGAGCTGTGCACATCAGCCATCCTGTGCCTTGGAAATGTGATGATGATGGAGTGCGTTTGGAACCTCAAAGCTTATCAGAGGAGGGGTTTTGCTTGCAAACCTCTGTTTGCTGAAATGGAGGAAAGTCTCACCTAGAGCCTGTGGGGATCAGCACATTGCAACAGAGGACTGGCTTGGAGTACAGAACTGATCCTTAAAGGAACAATTCGCCCTGAGGAATAAATGCACAGACTGAAAGATGGATGTCATGTTTCCACAAGGAAAAGAGCTGCTGGAGGTTTCTTTCCCCTGAGGGTGTAGAGGTAGCAGCTCAGCCCAGTAACCTAAAAGTGTGTGATTAATTTCTGTATGTGTGTTAGAGATTTAATTTTAATTAAATGTGCCTTAGTTTTTTTACCAAAATTGAGAGAGGTTTTACACCCGTGACTTTAGAAATAATTTAGAACCCTCGTTGTTTTTATTTGTTTTGGACGTGAGCACACAAATAAAATTAATTAGATAATCTTGTCTTGGATCTGATCATCTAATCAGCTGTTGACACCTACTTGGCTGCCATCTATTTTGCAGTGGGAAGTCTCCCGCATCTTTTGTTAGCAGTCTGCAAAGGATTCCACCCAAGCAATTGGCTGACAGTTCAGAAGATGCCATCTTCCTAAGATGCTAATGGAAACTTCTGTGCTGAAGGGAACATTGGTAAAGCAAGAGCTACCCCTCACTAGTTATTACAGTGTAATATTCCCAAAGCAGTAAACAGATATATTAAACACTAATAAAAACATCACAGCAAGAAAACTTAATTCATATATCACATTCTTTTCTTCTGTTCTGGCCCTTCCTCCAGTTTCTTAGGTTTTTCCCAAGTTATTACCCTGAATGGTCTTGTCTGAACAGCTCCTGGAGGAATAAGAAACAGAGGGTCACTGCCACAAGTGCTTTAGTCCCTCTAGCGACTTACTGTACCTCCAGGAAAATACACCATCCTTCTCTGAAGGTAGGAAATCTCAAGTGGTGGTTGTCCTTACTCAAAATGCAGCCACAAATATTCCTGTGTCATTAAATTAATTAGTTGGCGGAGGAACACCATCTATTATTGCCAGGAGGAAAATATCCAAGAGGATTCCCACACACACACGCATGTGCACATGGATGTACGAGTATGTCTACAAGCACACACACAGGGCAGGACCACACAGTCACTTTCCAACCTAATCTGAAGGAAAATACAGCATGGAATTGGAACTGACCATCCAGCTGGGATGAGGTGGTCCTCCTGCTGGTGTCTAACTGCTTGCTTGAAAATGAACCGCTTGACAGTAGAAATGCTCCACAGCTGGAAGCCAAGAACAAGTCAAAGCAAATAAACAATCACAAAATTAGGCTTAAACTGGAGAATAAAAACCAAACATCATTTGAAAGCATACTAAAATTGGCTGGCTGGTGTCTAAAAGGGCTTTTGGTAGCTCAGCACTTAAGAAATTGAGGAGAGAAACAGAGAAACAGTCTTAGATGAAGCAATAATGGACACTTGCAACAGATAATTTGCATTTCAATCAATTAGGCTGGCTAAATTGATGCTTCTGCTAGGAAGGGAGAATTTTACTGTCTTTATTTTCAGTCTCCCTACTGTGCTAAGTTAAATGGGCATTGAGACAGGGACTACTGGATTCATAGAAATCACTACTAAATTAGTTTCCTCCCAATTATGATCTGGTTCACACAATTTGGAAGCCTCATGCTGATAGAAAGCATTGTCCCAGGGCCTTGTCTTCTCTCCACTGTTGGTATTGGAGAGGATGAGCCGCTATGATGGCACTTTGGGTAGTATGGGACTTAGGCAAAGGTTTGTGCTGAAGCGTATTTCCAGGTCTCCTGAAAGATTTAGATCATGCAGTCAAGGTTGTTTTGTATCAAATATCCACCTAAACGTCCAGAAAGGCTGAGAGGCAATTTGTTTGCAAGGTTTTTGAATTGCTTCCTTGAGAAAACTTCAGCTAAACTTAACATAGATGATTCACACAATGTATGGCAATAGGTTATTAATGTTATAACTTAGACCATCGAGCTGGAGAAAGCAAACTTGGAGACTTACAGAGCAGTCAATACATCACATTGTTCTTAATGATGCATTACCGTTGTGTTTTCAATTACACATATCTTTGCATGAACTGCAGCATCCAGGTTTTCAAAGTCATGCTCAAAAATGCTGAAAGCTTTTGAAGAAAGGGAAAGGAAAAGGATTATTGTCTCCCCTTTGCAAACAAACAGCAGCAAAGAACAGAAGCCATCTCACAGTGCAGAAGATGTTCGGGGGGGTGTCACATCCCTCTGCCCACTCCACTTCAGGAAGGGAACACCACAGTGAACACAAAGTCTGCCTCTGGCTTCCCCAGTGCCACAATGTGGGGTAAGGGACAGAATCTGAGCAGCAAGAGTTTGATGGGAGCAAAATCTGTTTAAATGACTGACACTGTCTTCCGGTGTCTGGACAATACCTGTTCTGATGGGAATACAGAACAACAAGTGATGGATAGCTACCTGGCAGCATTGCCCTTGTCGGTGAAGCTTTAAAAACCTTCTCTGGAGTGACAGATAAGGCAGAGGTAGCTACATTTGTATAGCTAGGACAGGATGGATTTAAATTGAATAGTGATACCACAGTGGCTATGTCCCAAAGAAGAAAGTGTGTTTCTACCTCACTCTGTTTTGTGCCCCACACTTTGGTCTAGCTCTGTCCTCTCCTCAACATGTTCCAGCTTTGCTTTTTCCCCTCTCATTTAATTTTTTCATAATGAAGAAAAAAATACTTATGTCAGTCCTTGCAGCATGAGGACACGACTCCATCAGCCCAGAGAGTTTCTGCGTGCCACAGGGATTGCGATAGTAGCAGAAAACAGAAGGGAAATAACTCAGCTACACTCTGCAATAGGACTCAGATCCACAGTCTGGAGTGCTCTGGCACCAAGAGCAAGCAGGAAACAATTAAGCTCTGTCTTTAGACAGTCAGAATGAAACACCTGCATGAATCAATGCCCACTAAAGCTGCTCATACAATTTCCACTATCATTCCTGATGCTCTATTGATTTATTCCATGCAGAAAGCAAACCATGTTGCAGTAGAAAACCACATTGCTACAGAAAGTCCAAAGAGACTGTTTGCTTTCCAGTCTGTCTATGAACTGAGAAGGCAGGACCTGGCTTTGTGACAGTCTGTCCTTGCTGCCTGTGTCACTTCAACACTAACCAGGATATGGACTAGATTTTTTCAGTGTTAAACAGAAGAGGCAAGACGTGTTATCCTGCACATCACATCCTTCAAGACCTCAATCCATTTACCAAATTGCCAAGGTTTCTCCCTTTGCTTTCAGTTCCACAAGAGATTAAACAAATTACATCCAAACACAGTGAATTTGAACACCTTATCAAGATGGTACTTAAAATATTGATTTTCTTATTAGCGGAGGGTTACAGCACAAAGCATCCACCACACGCAAGGATAGACTGACATCCTCTAGAGAAGCTAATCCTTTGGAACCTTGGAGGATAACTTGTAAGAGTATTCACTAACAAGCAGCATAGAAACCCCCTGGATTAATACAATCAAGCTATCTGAAATGACTGGCAAATGATTGACTGTTGCATTAACAATCCTTAAAGGAAGGTCTAAGTCTGACCACGCTTGGGTGCAAGATGAGTAACATAGATTGCCACTAAAGGGAGTGTAACCTTCCCAGTCAGAAGCTGATGGTGATCAAAGGGCTGTTCAGACCCATCATAGCTACATATCTGCATTTGCTGGTACAAATCAGAGCCCTTTAGGGAAGCATTATGTACTGGGCAACCCAATAACAAAGCTAGGAACACATAAAGAATCTCACAAATAACAGTTATGAGCACAGGCTTTCTTCAGGATTCTTACAAATGTTCAAACATTCATCACAGACTGCATATTAAATATTCTTTATGCACCTCGAGCCTTCCACTTCTCCTAAGATAATGTGTACCCTTGGACAGGTTGGAGAGCTGGGCAAAGAGGATCCTAATGAAGTTCAGCAGGAGCCAGTCCTGCACCTGTGGAACATCCCCATGCATCAGTTGGGACTGTTTAGCCTTGAGAAGAGGAGAGGAGATTTGAACCACTAGGCCTCCTGAAGGATGGCTGTAGGGAGGATGTTTCCAGTTATACCCAGTGACAGGAAAAGAAGCAAAGGGCATAAGCTGGGACACAAGAAGTTTGATTTAGAAATAAGGACAGTCTTCTTCCCAGTGCAAGTCCCAAAGCTGTGGAACTGGCTGCCCTGAGAGGTTGTGGAGTCTCCTTCTCTGAAGATACTCAAACCACACCTGTATGCAGCCCTGTGCAATGGGTAGCCCTGCTTTGGCAGGGTTGGGGGTGGTGGGTGGACTTGGTGATCCTCTTGAGGTCCATTCCAACTCACGATTGGAACTCACATCATGATTCTGTATGGCAGTTTCCTTCCATAGCAAAGCATTCTAGAAAACTAATTCTGTATCTCTGAAAAGATCATTTATTCTGGGTGAATGACAGGTGCCATGAGCTTTACTTGTATGTCACTCGTATGTCAGCTCAGCAAAACCCAATACAGAGCAAATCAAGCATAAATACCTGCTGTAGTGGGAGACATCGTTTTGCATTTATACCACTGAAGCTCTAAATTCAATAGCTATTTTGATTAGCCTAAGATTGTACACAGCTCTTCCTTCTTCTGGGGTTTATGATCATTACCAGATATTAATTGATCATTTTTTGAACTGGGCTAGCAATTAACTGCCAATTATGAATGAATAAATCACAAGGTCCGGTACTACTAGATGGAGCAAAGCCAAGTTTTAGTTGGAGGGGATGGGTTTCTGCACGTGCTCAGGGGCCTTAGCTCCTCTTTCTTCCTATTACCTTAGCATTCTAACTTTTACAAATATATACAGAATATACATATTCTGAGTGAATTGTTTTGCCAGCTCTAGGGTTTATAAAAAGGCTCAGCACTCACTGCTACACTGTGCCACTTAAAGGACTTAAAAGTCGCACGTCAATTTATGGGTAAAGCTCCTCTTTGATTAAAAAAGACCTTGTTGTTCCTCTTTCACTAACTAATTTAACATAAAATTATGCAGATGTCCCAGTGAGCTGATGTACTATTCTAGGAGCTGAGTAATATTATTCTAGATGCTTTTTTTTCCTCTCCATAGTGTTGTATCATTTGGCTTGGGAATACCAAGTATTTTAACCCAGACAGGTTTTAATCAGGTTAATAAAATGAGGACAACAACCGCTTGTAAACACATGCAATATAAAGTAAATTTGACACATACTTATAAACCTTTACCTTTATGATGATTATAAAAGTCTGAGACAAAAGAGAAAGGCTGCAGAGTATAAAATTATCAGAAGGGGGGTGGTTAGCAAATCAAGAGAGGTTCTTCTCCCCCTCTACTCTGCACTAGTGAGACCACATCTGGAGTGTTGTGTCCAGGTCTGGGCCCCTCAGTTCCAGAAGGGCACAGAGCTGCTGGAGGGTGTCCAGCCTAGAGCAACAAAGATGATGAAGGAAGTAGAGCAGCTCCCTGATGAGGAAAGGCTGAGGGAGCTGGGGCTCTTGAGCTTGGAGAAGAGGAGGCTGAGGGGGGACCTCATTCATGTCTCTAAATCTGTGAGAGGTGGGTGTCAGGAGGATGGAGCCAGGCTCTTCTCAAGGCCATCTAGTGACAGGACAAGGGGCACTGGTTGCCAGCTGGAACAGAGGAGGTTTCCTATCAATATCAGCAGGAACTTCTTCCCAGGGAGGGTCCTGGAGCACTGGAACAGGCTGCCCAGGGGGTTTGTGGAGTCTCCTTCTCTGACGATGTTCCAGACCCGCCTGGCTGTGTTCCTGTGTGACTTGGTCTGGGTGATCCTGCTGTGGCAGGGGGATTGGACTGGATGATCTTTTGAGGTCCTTTCCGATCCCTACTGATTCTATGATGGATGGCAACTAGCAAACGTTTCAGACAAATTAGATTAATACTTTCAATCCACGCACAACTCTTAATGACAATATGAGGAAAATCTAAAGTAACTGACTGCAGGAGGATTTAGAGAATCCCTCTACAGGGAGCCTGCAGTATAATTGTGTGGTTACATAGCAATGCTTACGCCAGTTTTATTTTTTGTGTGTGTTCTGGTTTGATAAAATAAAAATTAAATTTTTATTTAAATAAAGAGAAAACCAATTAAAAATAAAGATGAGTCATAAAGCCAAGGAGTATTGCACAAAACAGTTCTTAAATTAAGAAGGCTGACCTTGTCAGATTCACTGCTAAACCACCCAGCAGGCAAATTTAACAACACTCATCAGACTACAGTTTCCCTGACACCCTTTCCAGAGCACCAAAGCACACCAGGATTCCCAAGAAGTTCTCTAATCATATAAATTGCCTGGATGTTACGCAGCATAAGATGTATTTAAAGAGCACTAAATATAATTCCATACAACGTAGAATGCAATTTGTCTCACTTTGTAAGATTCCTGCTGAAGTCCTGGCTGTTGAGGTAGTGTAGTCAAAACCAATCGGCACCTCCATTCATCATGCCTCGGGGACGAATGGATGCAGTCTCTGTGTCACATTTGTAACAGCCACTTCCATTATTCTCCAATCCCCCCCAAAACAAGCCTAACACAACTGATTTTCTCTGTGCCTCCGAGAAGGTTACAAGGGACAAAGCTGGGTGAAATGAAAAAGAGCAACACCTTCCCAGTAGTGCTCTGAAAGTACTAGGAATGAGGAGAAGCTGGAGTTAATAGAGGATGCTCATATGCAGAGATCCTTGGAGGCAATGTGTTACAAAGGTCTCTCTTTCTAATATCCAGCAGCACTAATACCAAATGAACGTGCTTTCAGTGCCAATGACAGTGATGATCCCTCTACTTAGCTATTTTTAGAATTTAATTAATACAATGCGTAGTGTCTACTTCAGGAACCAGTTTCTTATCTCACCATTAGAAGTTCACAAGGTACTGAGAGCTCTTGCATGAACCTAAGTTCTCCAATCTTTTACCTTATTTTTACCTTATTTACTGGAAAAAATGAACATTTCCTTTAATATAATTTTACCATCAGAAGTAATGAGTTCATCATTTCAACCCATGGAGAAAAAACCCACTTTTGGGTATTTATGGTTTTATATCAAAAGAATCAAAATGAAAAAGAGCATTTTGATTCCAGGCTTTGAAACGAAGCAGTTTAAATGCTCCTGCTATTTGGGGAAAAAAACCACCCCAAATCAAACACATTTCACTTCTATGAATCATGTTGCTTCGCTGTTTTGATCTCAGCACTTACTGTGCATGGGCCAAAACACCAATATTCTTATTTATATAAGAGCCTGTCATCAGAATACGAATATAGGCCTGCTCAGCTGTGTCCATAAGAACTGTGTGTCCCAAATATTCTAAGAACAGAAAGGAAAGAGTCATCGCTTTTCTTTCTCAGAATTCTACACAAGCTGTTATAAAATGTCTAAAGCGTTTCAGATAAAGCACTTCATACATACAGCAAGCAGCCCCATTGACCGAAGGATGTATAGACTGAAGAATTTAATCAAAAACCAGCCTGAACTTCATGAACCATTTCCACAATAAATCCTTTTAGCTGTTCAGTGTCACAGCCTAAAAGACTTGAAGTAACATCTGCAGCTAGACTTACTCACCTGTACACTTTCGGCCTTGAACACAGTTTAATAAGCTCAAAAAAATCCATTTCACATCATTTTAGGTCATACACACCAGTTGAAGACAACAGTTGCTTCCAGTTTAGCTTCTTCCTGTCTTAAAAGAAGCTTTGTTGAGGTAAGCATCTATGGATTTATTCTAAACTGATTAAGCTTTATGATGAAGGCCAGAAAACATGAAGTTCCTCAGGATGCAATGCTGGCTTTCCTTCTTCCCTTCAGAAAACACAGTGGGAGCATGGATGAAATGCCTCAGAAGTTATTTGCAAAGGAAAAAACCCAACACATCAGGCATGCAGGCTCTGACATTTCATTCACATCTCTCTTGTTCTCCCTTTGTGAAATCAGCACACTTCACTACAAACCTGATCTCCTTGTCTGATGTTGGAGTGCAAAGATGCTAGTCTCTGGATGGCCCTCTCCTGCTGAGGAAAAGACCCTAAAAGGCATATGGATGGCACACTAGGAGCTGGAAGCCAAACCTTAACCTCCTCATTTTCCATAATGATTACCAAACTTTTCCTACTCTATAGTTCTGCAATGATATTTCTCCCTAACAGAAACTCCAGCTTGGAGGGCCATGAGACAAGATGTTTCTTAGATGTTTGGAAAAGTAACCTTTCAGTACCACCCACTTGGATTTAAAAAGTTAAACATTTTATAATCTTTTAAAGAAAAACAGTAAATGATAGCCTGAACTCTCCCATGAACAAGGACTAGTAACTAGCTCTGCCATCCAAACTGCAGAAACGGAAAGGAAGAGGTGTTACCACATGGAAGCCTGCCTACACATCTCCTGATCTTCATACAAACAGAGAGAGACCAGGGCTATGTTCATAATTACCTACAAATTCTGAGTAATAATTAGCCACTATATATAGATACAAATACACACTTTAAAACGGCTATGAATAGAGTAAATGCCAGGACTGCTATCTACTCCCTAAGCCATAATTAACTGCCTGATTATGGAATACATATATATTTATCTAATTAGTTTGGATAGCACTGATTTTTCTGGCACTGCACCAAAAATAAGGCAAAGAAGCTGCTTGTATTGCTTGATGGAGAGAGGCCAGAGATGTGAACAGCTGCTCCAGAGGCTAGCATGGCCCCAGTGGGCACATGAGGAGGGTATAAAAGGGCATCCAACACAGGGAGCTGCTGTCCACCAGAAGGTTTTAGAAGATGACACCCAGGTACTGCTAAGGCAGTCTTTCTCTGGCTGTTGCTGCATGGGGTATGATACAAAACTTGTCTTGGGGCTCAGACAAAACTCATGGTACTGTGGTTGATGATTAAATGGTAAGAAACCAGCACAAGAGGTATGTAGAGGGGCATAGCTGTGCCTCACATGCATGGACACGAACCAAATGCTGCTTCTTGAAAACAAGCCAAGATTATTGATTGTTTGAGCCCATATAAGAACTTCTACAGAGATTGGGATAGTTAGCTATTTTATTCAGAAAAAAAACCCTTATCCATGTATTTTTCCCTCCAGTTTTCCTTGCAGCTTAATTGGTGTTGCCTCTATTAAATTCAGTACGAGTACCTTTAATGCTTCATCACAGTGTATTTTCTGTCATACATTCCACATTTGGATTGCATCTTCCTGCAGGATAAATACATTTAGGGCCAGTATTTCATTGCCAAAGGGTACATTTGACATTGTTTTTTGGGATAGTCATGAGTCCAAATGCATCAAAATTCAGCTGTTCAGCCCATCCCACTGAATCATTCAGCTAATAGCTGAATTCCAACTTCAGATGAGGAAGCACTGTCATTATGACAATTAGGGGACTACTCACACCACTCTACCTATGCAGAATCTCCAGGCAAGGAAGAAGAGATGGCCCATTGTTTCCCCATACCTCTTTACCCACTTTGTGAAGACTCCTGTCTGACAGGATTTCTCCTACATACTAATAGAATAGATTTACCCCTCCTCTGGACGATTGATACCTCTATTTTAAAGCTGGAAGAAATGAGGCCCATCCATTGAGTTAGAAAGTTAACATGAAGCCCCTAAGATTCACTGCTGGTGTTCTGGGCTTTTCTGTGCTTATCTCACTTTTGGTAACCGGTGTTATCTCCCCAGACAAATACCCATGTGTTGTACCAAGCTTCCACAGCAGCCTGCAGCCTTTCCATAGCTCTCCCTTACTGTGGCCAGGATCCTTTCTCAGGTCTGCTTTCCTACGTGCTGTCTGCACACACCACCATGGTGATGCCATTGGGACACATCACCTGTTCCCATGTCATACAGGAGGAGAGTTCATAATCCCAGGCAATGATTTTACCAAATCCACCATCAAAGCCTGGTAAATAGAGCACGACAAACTCGTTGTCTCTTAACAGCCACGATGGTGCCAGATGACAGCAGTGACCCTGACGTTGCTATCCCACAGCAGAGCAGGTACATTCATTTAATGCCATATATGTCTAAACCCATTTTTCAGCTTTTCAAACAAAAAATTAAGAATATCCTGAGAAGTCCCATTATTTCAGCAGAAGAGTTGAAATTCCCCAAGTCTGAGCCTTTGCTTTTTGCTGAAGATGGAAAAACATCTGACCGCAGTTCCCTGCTTTTCTGGAGAAAGCTCCTTGCAAGTCTGGATGAATGATTATTGCTCCCGTATTGCGATTACACGCTGTACAAAGCTGGCTATATTGCAAAGGACAAGTGGGAGGAGACGGAGATCGCAACTCTGTTTTGGAGGAGATGAGGAACTGCAATTTTTCACATCAGACCAATAAAATTAGACAGCCCTCGTTATAGCCTCTTTCTTGAATGCTGCTCACAGCTCCAGCCTTAGAACAAGGGAACAACTGCTTCAATAACAGAATACAAATTCCTGTTGTTCCTGTAAACAAGCTGGGATAGGCTCAGTTCTCACCTCTCACACAGAGCTCACCAGCAGCAGGTCAAGAAACACAGTTTATCCCATAAGATTAGGACATGCAATCAGCTAAGAACATTTAACTACAGAGGAACAGTGTGATCACCCTGGGCCAGTGCCTCTGCTGAGAAAGATTCAGAACCTTGTTCCTTTGGCCACAAGCATCCTGCTCCCCATTCTTTATTCATGAAATTAGGATCCCATTCTGTGAGACCATCAGCGGAAGGAGCTTTACTGCTCTAACAACTTTGCTTCTATACATACATTGCTTATTAAAAATTTCCAGAAACACTTTTCTGGCCCCATGACAACAGATGTTCCAAGTCACTAGGATTAGAGATACTAGGGTTTCACCCCACTCTTGGTGTTAGGAAGTGATGTCCAAGTGGCAGGACCATTCTCCACAACCACCTTGGATAATAAAATTGAAGCAAACACCTCAAATAGATCAAGAAGTCTCACTGTCCCTTTATTAATATGCATTTATCATAGCTTTCCATTGTTCTGACCACTGGAGAACAAAAAACCCAGACATTTCTTACTGCTCCCTCTATAAACAAGCAGAGTCAAAGGCGCATGTTCTCATCATCCCAACAGCCAACCTTTGGCCGCTGTGCAGAATCCTTGTGTTTCCTCTAGACACTGTGGCTTTGAGTAACTCGGCTTTCTCTGCCAGACTGGATAGAGTCATCTCCTGTGCCTCCACTGAGTTACAGAACATGTGAGCTGTGAACAACCATCTGCCTCATGAAGCCACGTTACCCTCAGCAGGGACAGCCCACAGACATTAAGAATTTCAATTTGTAATTTCCAAAGCAGAACTGAACGTACATTTACTAGGGAGACCCACCAACCTTCCATCTCTACACACATCCCAAATAAACCTCCAACTTCCTCCAAGACTTGAAGTTTCATTTTTATGCTTTCCAGACTTCTATAAATGAAAAAGCTCAGAGAGGGGAGAAGCAGCAGTGACATTTAGATGACCAGAGTAATGACAAATTAATGGTATGATAATTAAGACAAACCATGAGCTCTGCCATGCTTACCAAGAGCCTGCTGTGAGGGCAAGAGCAAATGACTTTTCCCTTTTCACTGCTGAAAGGGCAGCACTGACCAAACGGACAGACCAACCCTGCTGTGACTTTTGATTGGCTTTTTTTGCCTCCTTAATCCAGAGGCCAGCTTCTTGACAGTGGGGGTTCAAGTGCTCTGAGAGAACTCTTCTAGCAAGGGCTTTCCTTAGTCAAAAATTGGATGACAGCACAATGCCTTTACCTGCCAGCATCCCTGACACCAATCACTGATAAAGCTAGAGAAGACTTAACCAGGGGGCAAGGAGCTCTGATCTGTGTACAGGTAGCACTGCCACATAGCTTAGTAAAACAGACTCAACTCTTATGTTTCTCTGCTGTGGAATAAGTTTGGTGCAGTATTTTATCCTCCAAATCTATTGATGAGCAGCAGTTCAAGTAGTTAAAGACATTTTCTGGAGAGAAACTACCAAACCAAGACAGGTTCAGTTGCCTGAAGCTGTGCCAACACGAGGGCATCACACAACATGCTATAGGTAGTAGCCTGTGGCTGGGAAGCTGAGGTTATTCCTTAAACTCTGGGATAAAGGTTAAAAGTAGAAATGACAGACTGAATGTCTCCACACTTACGAACAGCTCTCACTTGTGCAAAGAAAAGACAAGGTGAGTACAGCAGCCTTGGTGCTGTTAAGGCTCAGCACCACACACAGCTCTTTTAGACCCTTGTAAAGTGGCTGAAGGATTGGTAAGGAGGAAGGGAAAAGTGTTTCTGATGGGTATGGCAGTGGGAAGCCACATGCCCTACTGCTGAGCAATTCCATCAGAACTGCTGCTACAACAAAATTGGTAGCACAGCAGCAAAAATTAGCTGAGATTTGTGTCAAAGTGAAAAAGCTTTGACTGAGGAAGACTGGGTCCAGCGTAAAGAGAAAACCTATTTTATAGAACTGCAGCTCTTTTCTTCCCTCTTCAATTGGCCTCCCTTTGTGCTGCTCAGTGTTTGGCTACTATTAATTCTGTAAAGATGTTAGGAACCCGTTCTCATGGAAAATGGTGAGAGCACAGCATAATTCTTATCCAAATTTATCAATCTATGACAAAAACAAAGCAAACCCAAAATGCACGTGTCCCCATGGGTATGTTAGGACACAATCCAGACAAACCTACACGGCGAAGCCCCCGCTAGATTCCCACATATTAAACCAGGAACTAATTTGCTGAAAAGTATTAATTTTGTATTTTTCTTATCCCATAAAAGATCAGGAAAAAACAGGCTGTGGAGCCTCAGCACTGGGTGAGTGACAGCCTAGAAGTCACCTTCCTTCACAAGGCCAATTGCCTTCTTTCTCCAAAGAGGGGGAAAGTCTTTTGGAAGACAGAGATGCTGCAAAGACAACCTTCCTGTTGACAGTAGAGAGCAGCTGAAGGCAGATAGATCTGCCTTTTTCCCCTGATGTTTTACTACATGACAATGGAAATTAAGGGCTTTTTTTTACTCAGCCAGGCTGCTTTTATGGGTTTTGTCTGCAGACAGCTGAAGGACCTTGTTCATTCAGTCAAAAAAGCACCGTTCACCCATGATAGTTTGTGCACCGACGTTCCATCAAGTTACAACACACTTATTTCAGAAATTAAGTTGCTGCCGCTATGCAACAAAAAATGAGAACAGCTCTCAGACAACCTTTATTAGCTGTTTAGGCTTGGACTACTGCAACTCATTCTAAATTCTGGTTTAATGGAAACTGCTAATAACTCCCCAGATGCAGCTGACAAAGTGATGAGCAGCACTTCCCTCCACAGCCATGACAAGACAGCTGGGAACATCAAGGGAAGGCTTTTAATATTTGAACAGCATTAAAGGCCAAGGTCTTTCTCAAATACCTCCAGCAAGTCAGAAGCTACAGGATTCGTACCCTTCCTGCTCAATGAGGACTATCACACACAGTCATACAAGCAGGTCATACATTTTCAAAACGCCAGGGTCTCTTTTGTTCTTAGATAATGAAATTTGTTTCTTTAGACGAGTTATTATTAAAACACGTCCTCCATTGAATTTGAACAGGGCTGGAGACAATTTCAGGAAGAGCACAGCATTCGTGTTGCCTGTAGAAAGGGCACAGCGCTCAAACCAGCCATCTGCAGTTCTCTATCTCCTTAACAAATCTATAAACCAAAGGACTGTATTTTAGACAAGAATTGTTTGAGAAAGGGTTACACCTCAGGAAACTCAGCTGTGATACTCATAAAGGTGCAAGGCTGGGGTTGGTTTTTTTTCCCCCCATGTGGATTTTCTTCAGAAATCCTATTGTTTTACACAAGAAAGGTCATGCTGGTAAAAACATACAAAAATCTCCTCACAATACTCAAGTGCTTAGTCTTTAATAGTAAGAAGAGAAATTCCTAGTTACTGCTGGGTGTTTGTCCTCACTGTCTCCAAACTCAGCTAAACCAAGCTCACGGTCACGTAGGAACCCTGCCCAACTGTGCATTTCTGCTTAGCCCATTCAAACCTGATCATTTTAAAACTATATCAGATCTCAGCAAAAACACATGCAATACCATACTGCTCCTGCAGTTCCTTGTGTCCAGCTGACGCTCCAGGCAGTCCCACTGTACCATCTTTTCTATTCACCATAAGCCTGATTCCCCCTACTCACTCAAGCAAGAGGAAAACTAATACCTCTTACAACCAGTTTGCTATACAGACAGACTAGGCTCTCTGATCCTTATTTTGCTCCCCCAAGACAACACAGACATCTCCAAACCATGCAGCCCAAGGCAGATTCTGGACAAAGCAGAGGCAGGTCACTCCCTTCTAAGTCAAGTGGTGTCAAATGTACCTACTTCTTGCATGAAGGAACTTAGTTTCTTTGACCAAACATCATTTTGCAGTTGGTTTGAGAGCACCAAACTGAATTTAAAAGTGTTGTTATGATAAACATTAAATAAACTACATTTGGGTAGACTTAGCCATGTAGACTATTGTAACAGGCCAGCTTGCTCACTCCTTAGAGTCAACATAGATAAAAAGGATAATTTATAAGCTTTAATAAGGATATTGATTTGCAATGTCACTTCTATTCATGTGAGCAAGTAGTGGGGTAAGAGGGGAAGGAGCCCTGCAAGCTGTGGCCAGAGGCTTGTTAGAGATTATAGAGTTTTATGGGGCACAGAGAGCCTGTGCTGGCATGGGGAAGGTGCATGATGCAGCCAGCTCCAGCAGTGGTCTCCCCTCTGGCAGCCCCTGCTCCCAGTAAGGATAGACAGCAGTGTTTCCTAACATCTCACCATCTAATTTGTATTTACGGAAAAGAGCTGTCCCATAACACAAATCATCAAGCAATTAACATGCAACACTTCAGTAAGACTCTCCATTGCTTGTTGTTGAACTATCTTCAATGCCATTAATGAGAGCTAATTAACTCAATCAAGCTACCACCGTACGTAAACATGACTGTAGTTACTGAACCTGTATCAGATGGGGAGCATTTTTTCAGGCACTGTAAATACCAAGATACACATCTATCATGCTGTCCTTCCAGCACACATCTGTTCTCACTGCACGTGTCTCATTTATCATACGTTGTCACTGTCCCTACCCTCAGTACATCTAGGTGTCAATTAATACTTTCCCGGGCGGCTCAAGAGCATCGTACAGAATAATCTCTATCTTAATATCTATCCAAAATATTTCCTTGTAGAGGAGCAGCAACACTCAGATACTTCCCCTAAATTATTACCTGACTGTGACCATAACCTCTCCATTTCTGTATTGTGAGTTTGTAAAAGCTCAGGCCACCTCCACGCACTCTTTCTCAGGGGAAGTGATGGAGAGTGACTTCCTTCCCCCTAGTCCGAGGGTTTGGCAGGAGCTTTGCATTACAAATGTTTCCAGAAAACCCTTCAATTGATCAATCACTTTGGATTTCCAAAATGCTTTTTATAACCGATGAGCATTGAAATAACAGCTTCATCTCAACACTTGAAGTGTGAGGCACTGGTGTTTCTGCTGTGCCACCAGCCCGTGTGCCCATCACTCCACTACCATGAGCATGCAGGGGGATGATAGGATTTCCTAAACAGGAGCATTGTCTCATTATAGAGTAACATTTGGCCTCTATTTATGTTTCCACTCTGGCTGGCTAACTCTCCTTTTTATTTACAAAACAGCTGTATTCATTTCTTTAATTTCAGCAGTGGTTCTATGGTTGTTTATTCTAGAGAAAAATCAGTTGGCAAAGGGAAAAAACAGCCCTAACAGAAAGCACCACCAGCCCTGACACCACGTACACAGTCACTTCCACTGAATAACAGACTTAACATTACTGGAGGTTTTATTCACAATCATACCTGGCAGCATTTGCCATGTTTTAATTACACCAACACAGAGGGAACAGCTAACTAAGGCAGTACTAATGTTTTGAACACCCCTTGGCAATGAGAGTGCATCCCCTGCCTTATCATTGTAGAGAAGAAAGATGATGCAAAGACCCTGTGTGTGTCCCAGATGGAAGGACATGGGAGAAACATGCAGAAGTGGGGTCCCTGTGCAAAACCACACTGAGAAGTTGGAGGAGCCAGAAAAACAACCCCAATTACAATTAGAGAAATAATACCTCATCTGAGGTAGTGGCAGTGAGTCACAAGCCAGAAATCCCAAAGGGCTTGCCTGCCCTAGATGTATTTACAGGTGGTTTTGCACTGGCTCTGCAGCTGCATGGAGAATAACAATCATAGAATATTTGTGCCTTTGTTTCTCTGGACTTGTTGTCCCAAGGAGAAAGCTGAGTGATGCATCAAATAACCTGCCATAGACTGCCATGAGATAGACCTAACAGGGAATCAGTTTGTACCCCTCTATCTAAAAGGCTTTCAAAGCTTCAGCTGAATGCAGCCAAAGACCTGCTAGGAAAACCACTTCGGGTCACTATTAATTATTATATTTGTAAGCAAGCATCTAGCAAAGAATAATGCTGAGGCATCCCTTTTTATCCATCATCCAGCTGTAGAAAGAGCCAAGAGGTGAAATCAAGACTTTCTGATGGCAGAAGAGAAGACAGCATGTCATTAGACATCATCTTATAGAAAAGCAAGCAGTGTTTTCTGTCTCTCTGACTTCTCTGGCTAAAGCCAACAGAGTTTCTTTCCCTTCTTCTTGCCCCCCCAACACAATTTCTTCTACTACCAAGCACTCACCAAGTGAGAGGTGCTGTGCAGGAGATAAACATGACAGCTACTTGCTCTAGCACAGAGCTGCAGCTAAATCTCTGCAAGGAAAATGTTCAGGAATGCTGGTCATGAAACAAAAATCCCAGAGAAAAGGTGGAACCCCCCACTGTATTTACAGTATTTGTGTTTAGCGCTCTGGTCTGAAAGAACTTACTGTCAGACACCCATTTTCTACCATGAAAGTCACACAGGGAGAAAAACAACTCCATTGCAGTGATGACCATAGAGCAAAGACCAAGTCACATATAGTGCAGAGAAACTACATGCTAATGAGCTCATCAAGCCCTACTAGAAGATCCCTCTGTGTCCTGCTGCAGCAATTTTAAGGCTATGGCAGACTTGTTTATCGCATAAATACACTCGATTGCATGGGTCAGCCCGACTTCAGAGAGGATCAATGAAATTCTTAGTTTAATCCACCTAATATCATTTAGTTGAGTAAATTCATGTGACTAAAAGCATTCCGTCACTTAAAGGCATTTCATCAAGCACATACAAATAATTCTGGTGACACAGTGATTGTTGTCAGCAAAATACTGCCTGGCACACATGCAGAAGCTTGTTTAGCAGTGAGCAAGTACATTGCAAAGGCAGCCGTGAGATCCTGATGATAATGCAGTCATAAAAAGACAAGGAGGAGAGAGAAGTTATCTCTTTGGTGCCAGACTGCAGGAAATAGTTGACATGAAAGTAGAGGGAGTTTACAGGGCAATATCAGCTTCTTATGAGCCTTTAACGTTAGTGTAAATCAAATTATGGACACAAAGCTATGGTCACGTTGCACGGGTGTTTCGTTTCCTACTGTGCTTTTGATCCTATAGTTGGTAGATCTGTGTTTAATGTGTTAATTGCAGACTCCTCTGGTCTTTATCCAGTATTTCTTCTGTTTATTGATGTGTCTGGCATCAGAAACATGCAAATAAGGCGGCTGAATTCTTTTGCATTTCCTGTATCCTCACGCCTTCATCAAGTCTGCTTTGAAAAACCACCAAAGGCTGAACCACAGTCCCAAATCTGGAAACTAGTGGACACAAGTAAAATCCCGCTCAACTATTGCAGGTCCCTCACTGGCCTGGATCCTTGACTTGCCAGGTGCTGCCTCTGAGCAGGGAGGGAGAAATCAGGCTGCTGTACCATACACAGAACAATAGCTCAGCAGTCCTGGCTCCTGACCATCCCAAGGCAGCATCCTGGAGTCGAGGCTTAGGAGATGGGTTTGGAGGAGGCAAGGAGCAAGAACCATAGGGTGAAGATCTGTGGCCGTGGGCATGTCAGAGAGAGCAGAGTGTATGCAAAGAAGAAAAAGCCAAGTGGGAGGATGCAGCTGTTCAGTACTAAGGAAGCAGAGCTGCAAGAGGCAACATGTGCAGGAGCAAGGAAAAGATTCCTGCAGTGAAAACAAGGCTCATGTGTATACAAGTGCAGAAAAAGCAGTGAAGTTAACAGCAGTGAACAGAGCCATTAACATCCTTGGTTGATGCTGACAGACAGAGGAAATAGGAAATCTCAAAGCAGCTTTATTTATTTGGTGGAAGTGCTGCTGACTTTCCAGCTGTACACGAGCTACAGGAAGAACACCCAGCCAGGGTGAGGCCATGCAGTACACGCAGCTGTTTGCCCCTCCGAGTTAAAGCAAAGCAGCTTGGCCCAAGCCTTCAGGGCACTATGGAAACAGTTTTCTTTCCTGCTTCCAGAGGTCAAGAGAACAGCTAGGGAAAGGCTTCCAGTGTGCCAAGACAGAAGGAAAAACACCCTTTGGTAGGACTCAAAACCTTATTTGTGAACATGAAAGGATATAATGGTTTATAGAGGGACAGGGAACAGACTTTTGCCTGCCATCTGCTGCCAGATTGCTTGCTGTGTCCCCAGCACTTGCCATTTTCTTTTATGCCTTACAGGACCATACAGCAGCATTTAGTCACCCAATCCATCTCCAGAAAACCCTCTTCAATTCCTCTGTTAGATTCCTCAGCACTATAGTAATCACAGTAATGATGAGGCTGGCAAAGATCTTAAAGATCATCTAGCCCAACCTAAAACCAACCAAGTAAACCTAACATCTAGAAATCTTGGAGCCTTTGTGCTGTACTTGTGGTGAGGGGTTTCCAAGGGTTGCTGAAGTGCTCTGATATGAGAACCTTAACCCAAAAGCTGTGCTCCTCACACCACTGCACTTGGAAAAGTACGCCTGGCAGCAGGATTTGCCTATCCAGGTAATTATTGTTCAGGAAAGACAATAAATTAGTCTCATCCTTCTCCCTCTATGGCAGCCCTTGAGTTCAAGTGGAAATAAAGAAAAATCTTATAAACTAGCCACGGGCCACCAGAATAATTGCTTTGTTATATGATTTAAGGGGATGGAAAACCGGGTACTGGAAGGACATTTTATTCTCCTCTAGGTTAGGGAAGCCCTTGCTGAAGGATCACCTCATTGTTACAGTCTCCATCGGCCCTGTTCTGCTTCTACCCTTGTGGAACGTCAGCTTGGTCCCCAGCTACACATGTATTTCACCTCTTGGAGCCATAGGGATGGCAGGTGAGAGTCAGCACTGCTCCTAGGAGAGGAAAGTCCCCAGGATGCATGAGGAGAAACTGCTCAATTCTGTGTTCAGCTGCTGAATCCGAAGAGTCTGCAGGTTTAACATCAGTCCGCCACAAAATGTGAAGAGGGTTAACATCCATCAGGCAATTTTTTTAGACTCTCACACCCAGACATTTGTCTTGAGAAATGGGTTTGCTCTGACTCAGCTTGCTGATATTTGCATTTTCTACGCCAGTAAATAAAAGCTGAACCCCTACCAGAAAACAGCTTGAAATTTATTCCTATTGTCATCAACAGGAACCGCAAAATTAAAACCCAACGCCCCCTCCCCATCACTTTCACCATTCACAAGCTCAGCTCTGCCTAAATCATGCAAAAGCCTTAAATAGGAGCCTCACACACCAACCCATAAATCCCAGCTGTCCTGTCTCCCCAGCTTAACACCAAATGATAAAGATGCCCCAGAGCTTATCCGGCCTGCCAGTGCCTCCCCTCACTGATCATATACATAAATAAAACCCACTATGATCTCATTTGAGTCCCTTAACCAGCAAAAGTAAGCGCTAGGAGCCCCAGCTCATCTAGTTGGAGTGACTCAGAGTGATTTGAGATTGAATCTGACTATTAGCACATGCAATTAAGATGCCGTTTCAGTTTAAAGATGAATTGGCCATGCAGCAGCAAATTGTGAATGCTCATTGCTGCCATGCTGAGGCAGGTAATCAGGGAATGAAGTTGTAATTGTGGCACCTCTTGTTTTGCTTCTGCTGGAGCGCAGAATGCAGGATTCAATTTAACAAACAATTTGCCACACGGCGCATCCCTGCTGGGTGGGAAAGCACAGCTCGCTGGCGAGGCTCCCTTCGAGTTTTGCTCCTTTGTAAACCTTTTATAAGCAAACCTGCCACTTGCTTTAACCTTTGCACCTGAGCAAAAGGAAGAGGAGAAACTCAGGAGCTTTGCTGATGGTATTTTGATGTTAAAACCCAACCCCTCTCACACTGGAAAGGCCATTATTACAGTGATGATTTTTTTGAGGTCTTTGCAGACCTCTCGGAGAAGCCAGAGGGCAGCCAGACCAGCACTTTGGAGCAGCAAATGCTGATGTTTGTAAATGGAGATGTATTTATACAAGCTGAGAGTTGCTGTCCCTCCGCAGGAGTCTCAAGCTGGGTGATCTTTAAGTCAGTTGTCCTTTTTTGTCCCAAGGGAGAGGAGGATGAACTAAAGAAACCGCTACCTATAGATTTAGCAGCTCCTCAGCAGCTGCCTCTGTCCTGCTGCAAGGGAGGGAGTGCAGAGGCACAAGGCAGGTCTTGAAATGCTGTTTTGCCTGCACTGAGGAAAGGAGTGAAAGCTCCTTTACAGTAGTTGGGTTATTACAGTGCTTTTGCTTCCCTGGTGTGTTTGTGAAGCAAGCACTCTAAAAGGGGAATAATCCTGTTATGGTGAATCAAGAGAAATATTGTCATCTTAACAGGCATTTTACTTTCAACAGTTCCACATCTATTCAATGCTAAATGAGAAGCCACAAAAGCCCCCATATTTCAATTCCATATTAGCAAACAGTCCTGGGAAGCATTAAATGCACAAGCACACTGCATCCTGCTGCTGTTGATGCTTTCTGGGTCTTCTTTTGCATTTCTCCAACTAGCTGTTTCAGGGTCTAAGGAGCTGGCATTTAAAGGACTCCAAGAAGATGCTAGTGCCAGAGATTTCCTGGACCAGGTTCACAATGCAGAGCTTCCTTGGCTTCACTAACCTCTGTTTGGGATCTGTCCTTGCATACAACCACTGCCTCTAAGCTAGTTCAGATTTGGCTCTTCCAAAAAGGCCAATGCTATGGTTGCGTTACAGCCAATCTGTGCACATCCTTTCTGCTTCATTGCCATTAGTGATTTGTAATCAAACCAGTCACTTCAACATACATTAAACCTCAAATCTCAGAGATTTTATTCTGTTATTTTAAGGCTAAACAAGTGCTTACATAGCACTTGTTGGCATTGGGATCTGAATGCCAATCAGGACCAGTTGCTTTTATTACTTCTTCAAGACATAGACACTGGTAGTACCTTTTCAGTCAAGAAAAGGACTTAGCTCAGATCAGCTGTCACAGACAGGATCTCCCTTTTAGCAGTTTGTCTTTGCAAAAATTCCATTTCTCCTTCCTGTAAACACACAGGAGTCAGAGAACATCAAAGAGCACATGGAAACGGTTAGTGGTCGGTAAATACAAAGGCTTCAGTAGACACCTTGATGAAAATAAGAAAGAAAAAGTAAAAGAAAGAATCTTCCTTTTCTGAAGTACTGACGATTCTAAGGTCTTCATGGAAGACATTCTTTTGCTTAGAAGCATGATACAGGACTCATCATGAGTTTATCCTGCTCTTTACTCCTTATCAGCCATGGGAAACATCCAGAGGCAGCCAGTAACAAAACCTGATGGGACTTGAGGCAGGTGCAACTCAAGCAGGAAGAAAGCTCATCTAATTAAATTCCAGCTTGGTGTCAGTTCAAGCTGTCAGTATCAGGAGCTCTATGCTCCTGCAAATCAAGGAGCCCAAGTGTTCATAATCTGTGCATCAGCAGTGCTGAATACTGGCAAGAGGATGAGGGTGGTTTTCTTTCAATGGAACAATCAACATATTGCTGAATGCTCCTAGCACATTCTCCCACTCAACAAGTCTGGCCTTATTGCAGAGCTTTCTTTTGCTCAGCTGTCTTGCAGGAGACTAAGCATTGCCTGAGATGTGGTGTCCAGTACAGGGCTATCAAAGTGATGTCTAGTTAATAATCCTTACTATAAAAGCATTAAGTAACTAGATCACAAGGTCTAGTTTGCTAATCTGTTGTCACAGGGCTGATGCAGATGCCCTCCACTGCAGTGGCATAACGTACCACACACAAACAAGGCTCTGCTTAGCCTGAAATACCTCTCCCAACTAGATAATCTTACTCTTTCAGACAAAGAAATTGTTCACAGATTTCCATTTAAAGAATGAAGCAGTGTTTGGATCATAGACCCATCCCAGTGCATATGTCACACATAAACCTTGGGGCTGACTAACTGAGAATGTCAGGGATGCTATCTCCAGTTTAAATGCTGCACTCTGAGGTAGCTCAAGCCCTGAGCACATGGGGTACTATAAGAAAAACTGCTGGAACTATTTAGCAGCTACACAAGGGAAGGAAAGGTAGGTGCTTGTTTTGCAATCCCTGCCTGTCCCCTGACAGCAGCAGGACCTGTTCCCTAGCCAAACCTTGGGAGCTGTATGTTTAGGTTACTGTGCAGGAAAGGAACAGATGTGGAGGCTCACAGTGCCTCACTGAGGCTGCCTGGAGTGTCTAATGCATCTGCAGATTACAAGAAAAAGAGGTACATCTATCCCAGAAGGCATCTATCTTTGATGCCCAACTTCACCAGAGGGAGGCAGAGCAGGTACCTGTCTCTTGTTGACACAAGTGGATCATGTTAGCTGCTCTGCTGTACAGCCAGGCAGGGAAATCAGGCAGAGAAAGGTCAAACGCTTCACCTTGCAAATGCCCACATGAACGTGCTCTCTCTCTCCTGTGAGCAGTTTCACTGGCTTCAATACAGCTGTAGGTATTTGGTGAAGAGGAGGAGGACTATCCAACCTGCTGTCTGACCCTGAGGGATCCAGAAAAAAACAGAAATCCCAGTCCTCCACCCTAGCCAAATCCCCAGTTTGCTCCAGCCTGACATGAGCATCGTTGCCACAAGATTTTTAGTTCTACCAAGCCCTGGCAGATCTGAATCCCTGTAGTTTTAACACACAGAAGGTTACACTCATGGTTACTGGCAGGCCACTTCTATTATCTCAGGCCCCAGACACAGTAGCTCATGCTCTCAATGACAATAAATCATCTACTTTATTACCATAAAGGAAAAGACACTAAAGAAAACCCAACCCAAACCAGCTCCAAAACAAAGACATCTCAAAGACTTACCCCTTTGTGCTTGCTCTCTGTAATGTAGTTGAGTCTCCAGGCTCTGCCAGGATGCCACGCCACTCCCACCCAGGACAAACATCCTGAGCTAGATGGAGAATCATCACCAGCAGGTCAAGGGAGGTGATTCTCTTCCCCCACTCTTGTGAGACCTTACCTAGAGTATGGTGCCAGTTCTAGAGTCCCCAGTATAGAAAGGACACAGACCTGTTGGAGCAAGTTCAGAGGAGGCCACAGGAATAATCATGAGGACAGCCTGAGAGATTTGGGGCTGTTCAGCCTGGAGAATAGAAGGTTCCAGGGGAGCCCTTACAACAGCCTTCCAGTATGTGAAAGAGCTCCAGGAAAGCTGGAGAGGGCCATTTTGCAATGGGCTCTAGTGATAGAGCAAGAGGGACTGTTTCAAGCTAAAAGAGGATAAACTTAGATTAGATCTTAGGAAGAAAGTCCTCACTATGAGGGCATTAAAACACTGAAAAAGGTTGCCCAGGGAGGTTATGGGTTCCCTCTCCCTGAAAGTGTTCAAGGCCAGGTTGAATAAAGCCCTGAGCAGCCCATTCTAGTGAGCAACATCTCTGCCCATGGTATAGGGGGTTGAAGCTACATGATCTCTGAGGTCCAACTAAAACAATTCTATGAAAGCCTGCAGACACCCCAGCCCACCACCTAAGGCCACTTGAATCCCTTAACAAGGCAGATAGGGCAGACCTGTGTCCGTCCCCAGCTCCACCTCCCTCCAGCCTTATCCAGCTGCTGGGTGATTTGGAAGCCCCTCATCATCAGTGAGTGGGAACAGACACTTGTGCAGCCTGGAAAGGTAACACCCCAAACAAATCATCGAGTCTGACAACAGTGTGACCTCTCTTAAGGATGCATCCATCATCAAGTGACATGTGGGGTGACTGGGTCCCAAGGCTACATCTCCAAACCCCTGTTGAGAGTGACTATAAACGAAATCTGTGCCTTGGCCAGAGCTGAGGGAAAAGCTCTTCCAAAGCCAAGCTGCTCAAGTTCCTCAGGTTACGGAAACACCATAATTCAGTGCTTTTATCCTCTCTGGGCAGGGGACGAAGTTATACAGGAAAATGCTGTCTACAAATGTCTTTATTTGGAAACAGATGCATTAGCTACTGCACTAAATTAACTCAGCTAAAGAGATGGAAATCAGACCATTTAAAAGCAGAGCGAGCTCTCCCATATTGTTTCAGCAGAACAATCTTTCTTACATAGACAGGAAAGGGGCTCATTTTGGAGGAAAACAAACACATCTTTTATGATTATGGCCAATCAAAAGTGGGGTTTGCGTCCTAAATTGCTCAACATGAAGGATCAATGGTGTCCTCAGATGATGATTTAATTAAAAACTCTGCCTTTCTACAAGTTGAGGTCTGCAAAAATGCCCTGGATGGTTGATGGATGATTTGCCATTACCTTGCCTGTTTCTTTTTATGAGGGTTTTTTTCAGACTTTTAATTGCTGCCATTTGAGGATTATTGATTAGCTCCTTTTCTCAGGCATCTTCCTAGTTATCTCCAGCTCCTCTGTCTATGCAAACAAGAGAACTTGGGGTAATGGGTGGGTGCAAGCTGGAACAGAGGAGGTTCCATATCAATATCAGCAGGAACTTCTTCCCAGTGAGGGTACTGGAGCACTGGAACAGGCTGCCCAGGGGGGGTGTGGCGTCTCCTTCTCTGGAGACGTTCCAGACCCACCTGGCTGTGTTCCTGTGCGACTTGGTCTGGGTGATCCTGCTGTGGCAGTGGGATTGGACTGGATGATCTTTTCAGTTCCCTTCCTATCCCTAACAATACTATGATCTTCAGAATTTGGTGGGTTTCCTTGTCTGTTGATGAAAACGCAGGTAGTTTGATTCTGTGGGTGTTTGTACCCTGTGGCTGGACTCTGCACTAGCTTGAGTGTGAATGTGGATCATCCATCACACTCCTTTTCTTTAATCAAAGCACATCACAAGCACAAAAACTATTCCTGTATAGTTCAGTCACATTAGACAGAACCTAGACCAACAGACAGCATGGGAAACACCCGAGTGCAAAGGCAAATGCCCCACTGCCTTCCAGACCAGGCAAAGGGAGGAAAGTTACTGCTCCTTCCTCCTGTTTCTTTGCATTTCAGATCCATTTAGGAGTTCGTACATTTCAAAGCACACACCAAGCATCCTGGCTTGTATCTAAAATAACATGGCCAGTAGAAGTAGGGAAGTGATTGTCCCCCTGTACCCAGCACTGGTGAGGCCACACCACAGGTACTGGGTTCAGTTTTGAGCACCTCAATACAAGGACCTTGAGGTGCTGGGGTGGGTTCAAAGAAGGGCAACAAAGCTGGTGAAGGGCCTAAACAACAAGCCTTATGAGGAGCAGCTGAGACAGCGGAGTCTGGAGTAGAGGAGGCTGAGGGGAGACCTTACTGCCTTCTATAGCTACCTGAAGGCTAGAGAGAATTGTGGAGTGGTGGGTGCCGGTCTCTTCTCACAGGTAACCAGGGATAGAACAAGAGGGAACAGCCTCAAGCTGCACCAGGGGAAGGTTAGGCTGGACATTAGCAANTTCAGTTTTGAGCACCTCAATACAAGGACCTTGAGGTGCTGGGGTGGCACCAGAGAAGGGCAACAAAGCTGGTGAAGGGCCTAAACAACAAGCCTTATGTGGAGCAGCTGAGACAGCAGGGGGCTGTTCAGTCTGGAGAAGAGGAGGCTGAGGGGAGACCTTACTGCCTTCTATAGCTACCTGAAGGCTAGAAGAGAGAATTGTGGAGTGGTGGGTGCCGGTCTCTTCTCACAGGTAACCAGGGATAGAACAAGAGGGAACAGCCTCAAGCTGCACCAGGGGAAGGTTAGGCTGGACATTAGCAAAAGTTTTTTCACTGAAAAAGTCCTTGGAACAGGTTGTTCAGGAGAGNGGGTGGGTTCAAAGAAGGGCAACAAAGCTGGTGAAGGGCCTAAACAACAAGCCTTATGTGGAGCAGCTGAGACAGCAGGGGGCTGTTCAGTCTGGAGAAGAGGAGGCTGAGGGGAGACCTTACTGCCTTCTATAGCTACCTGAAGGCTAGAAGAGAGAATTGTGGAGTGGTGGGTGCCGGTCTCTTCTCACAGGTAACCAGGGATAGAACAAGAGGGAACAGCCTCAAGCTGCACCAGGGGAGGGTTAGACTGGACATTAGCAGAAGTTTTTTCACTGAAAAAGTCCTTGGAACAGGTTGTTCAGGAGAGGAGTTGAGTCATCATCCCTGGATGCATTTAAAGGTTATTTAGATGCTTACAGGTATGGTCTAGTGGTGAACGTGGTAGAGTAGGGTTAATGGTTGGACTGGATGGCCCAAAGAGTCTTTTCAAACCTGAATGATTCTGTGATTCTATTACTCTGAACTACAACAGCCATGAAGCTGCTTTTTGCTGCACAATTAAGGTGGTGCTTTAATTTTAGTCTGGGGATTATAATCTTAGACTACATTACTATTCGGAGGCAGCAAATGATCCTGTTAGAGTTGATCTGATGAATCTGGTGTACCTAAGTATACAGAGAGTGCGATTAAACCAAACACCCACCCCACATCATTAATTCCACAGCAATTATTTTTAGGAGCTGATCATCAGCTAAATAGGAGCTCATTACCAGAATTTGTCTAGAAATAAGCATTAGCAAGCAGATGCCCACAAGTTTTAAATAAATTTATGTAACAGAGTAATAGGAATTTGAGAAATTATTCCCTGTATTTATTTTATTCTCAGGGGTTCCTGTGCCCTGAGATGCTGATCTACAGCCCTACGAGGAAGCCAACACCACTGGTAGCATTATGCCATAGAATCATCAGATGGTAGTGGTTGGAAGAGCTCTCTTGAGATCATCTAATTCAACCCTCCTGCCACAGCAGGTTCTCCTAGAGCAGATCCCACAGGAACACGTACAGGGAGTTTTTTAATATCTCCTTAGACGGAGACTGCACACAACCTCTCTGGGAAGCTCTGTTCCAGAGCTCTGTTACTGTCAGACTGTGATTAATATCACTTGATTAACATCAAGAGGAATGGCTCAAAAATTATGAGCAGAGAGAGAATTGCAGGCTGGAAGCAGTCTGCAGTTTCCAGGTTGTTGATGAATATATTATTCATCAATATAGGAAATCTCTCTCACCCATAAACTGTGTGAGCATCCCACAGCCCCAGGAGCACTGGAGACAAGAATTTGCAGCAGCTGGAGGTTAAAGAACCTTTGGTGTCTACCCCCACCATGGGCTCAAACTTCATGGCACAAATCAGGAGACCAATTGCAAAGACTACAAGTGGAAATATCCCTTAAAGGGGAGCAGGTAGCAGAAAGACATTGGAAGGGGATTATGGATGTTTGATCTAGTTAGAAAAGACAGTTTAGAGAGGCAGTTAATTGGGAGCCCAGGGGAACTGCATCCCAGGATGCACGCAGCAAGCAGCTGGTGGAAAGAGAAGCACTAGTTTTTCTGCATGAGGAACCTGACTGTTAAATCAAGTATGGGATTAATGGTAAAGGCATCTCATCACCAATTTATATATACATATGTATTATATATGTTATACATATATATGTATAACATATATAATACATATGTATATATAAATATATATAAAATATATATATGAATACATCTATCTCTCTCTATATATATATAAAATACAGCCAAGACACATAAAAATAACACACTTGTCAAGCTTTCTTTGCCTTTTTCACTTTCCAAAGGAAAATGTTCTTGCAGTACACAGGTGGGAATTAAATAAATATCAGCAGGACAAAGGAGTTCCTTTTCTTATATTTTCTTCAATGAAAAGGCAATTAGCTATACAGAAATAGACTTCTTCAGTAGAAATGATGAGGATAGTGTTTTTGTTTCCTACCAACGTGATTTTTTGTTATTTTTTCATACACATGATAACAATCCTTACTTTTCCACATATTGAAGACAAAATATTTATTCTATATAAAAATTCTGCAAAGATTCACTATTAGTTTACTAGGATAACTTCCATTATTAAATCTTTATTCTTCAGTAGGCAGTGAGGATTCTTCAGGCACTTGCTGGAAACTTCAGCTGCCTTTACTCTTGAGTTCTTTAGTCCCACGAAGCAATGCTGGCGGGTATCAAAACAAGGGAAAACAGTAAAGAGATCATAAAAAGAATCAAGAAGTTATTATCTATGTATGAAGAGCAGAGAAGACAAAACTCACTCTTGTGATGCCCATTAGGGACTGGAAAGTATTTAACCTGGTCCTGCAAATTTGGAACAGGAAAGGTCTTGTTCAGATCATTTTGATGTGCCTAAATCAGAGGCCAGATAGATTCAGGAGAAGAAGGATGCAAAGCACTTCCATGGGAAAGGTGCCTGTGTTAGACAGGCATCTACATTTGATGCAGGAGTTTAGGTGATGTGAATGACCAAGTGTGACACCTGCCCCTGGGGTTACCTTGTTAACAGGGTTCTACCATCTGACTAAGCAATCTGAAGGCATCTTTATGGATAACTGAAGGAATAACTCAAACATTTTCTTGTTTCACCAATATCATGGAAAAGAAGTGTCCTGTGAGAAGGGACAGCAGGCAGAATGCAACCACTAGAAGGAATAACAGGGAAGTTCAGCTGGGAGATACCAGCGACAGTGAAAGTCTCAGTGTAACTTACAAGGGATGGACAAGTAAAGCACCAAACTAACTAATAAATCTGCCACAGCTGTGGTCAGGGAGCAGATTTATACTCCAACAGCTCTTTAAATAATTATAAATAGTCTCTGCAATTTCTCAGCTCACATTCAAGTGTTTTAGAATTTGACTAATAGTTCTAGAATGGAACATGCCCCAACAGGGAAAGTTTCAGAGCCTGTAATACTGTAGAATAAAGGAAATGGGCAAAGGTCTGGAGATCCAAAGCTCTTGAAATCAAAGGGTCTGGCATAATTTGCATCAGAAATCTTACCTGGAGATTTCTGTGCTATGTTCTATGGATTAAATAAAAAGCCCACAAAATGCTGATAGTTCCACTTCAGCATTTACAACAGATCTTTCATGCATCCTGAACAGCATTGTTTATAAAAAATGCATTAACTATTCTCTTTTGCTTCAGGCAGAGGGATTTTTTACAGCGCAGGCAGCCTGAGTTGGATCTTAACAGTGATGTTCCACTTCTCTTCCATGAATTCATGCATCTGGAAGATGTAACAGCAGGAGCTTGGCCTTTGCACATGAATATTCTTAAGGAGAAAGCAAGAGTTTCTTGTCCTTACAGTTTAAAGCAGCTCTGAAAGCTCCCCAAAAGAGCAGAAAGGAATTTAACTCCTAAGTAGGAACACCAAGGCTTAATAATTAGCACCATCATCCTCTGCCAGTTTGTGTATGTATGGGTTTGTTTGCTGTTTGGCTTTTATTTTTAAAATATAG
>VZRI01010203.1:212868-235392 GCA_013397515.1 Upupa epops | reverse complement strand
TGTACCTCATTCCATTTCTCTCTGCCCAGCTCTCTAACCTGTAAATGCCAAGAGGAGGCTAGTTGTAGTCCTTGGAGGAAATTACCCTGTGATACGAGACCAGAGTCCTTGGTTTTTCACATCATGCTTCCACAGTGGGTGCATCTATTCTTCTTCCATGGGCACCAAAGGAGACGTCTTTCACATGACTAAAGGACAGAGGGGAGCTGTGGGAATGAGAACCCTCTAGAGTGACACAGTTTCATGCTGTTTCTTTAATTTTTTGTCTGGCAAGTGAAATATATTTCACCAGAAGGTGGGAAAGGACTTGGAACAAAATTGATCTTGGCTGAGCAAACATTTGACAACGTTCTGTGGGAAACAACCATCTGTCTTGGGAGATATCAGCTCCAGGAGATATTGGAGGCACTAAAAATATCTCCCTTAGTCCACAATCCCAAGGCATTCAGTTTTCAAGCGTGAGGAGCCCAAATTCTTCAAACAGTAAAACTTTTTGTTTACTTTTAATAAATTAATTAATATACTGAACAAATAATCTGAAGAATTGACTTCCCAGGGGTGCAGTGAAAGGCTCTGGTTTGTGCAAGATGCAGTCACACGTGTTTGGGTGCCTGGGCTCAGTGAAAGCTATGGAGGAGCTGCAGCGAGATAATTAATATGGATTAAATGGAAAAAGGGCTTTGTGCTCTGCTTCACAAGTACAGACTGTACACAGAGATGGATGTCTCTATCTTAGAAGAGCTTCCTGGAGCAGTTTGGCAAGCTGGTTTCATCTGAAATACATGGGAGGGGAAAAAAAGAAAGGAAAGAGAGAATTAATCTTTGAAAGAAACTTCAAAACCACACTGTAAATGCAAAACAACTCTACTGCTCACTGATAAAAGGGCTAGTGTATTTATTGAAACTAAGAATAGCCCTCATCCAATGAATCATTAAGGTTTAGCCCATTCCACCTTTCATGTGTGGATAAAACTCAAAATAATTCCAAGTTTTCCTAGAGGGATGTGGCTATAGGGCAGCCTAAATTCCCTAAGAGATATTCTTCAGGCCCACTTCCATACCTGTGATTTCCTGGTCTCCTGCTGTCCAGGCAGGTGCTCTGTGTGTGCCTGTGAAGCAAGTAATAGCTAATTTTTACCACAGATTGAGGGTCTTGCTACCAGGACATAGTCCTCTTTGCAAAACTCCACCTGGGATCTCTGGGGAGTATTGGAGAACGGAGGATTCATAGATTAATAGATTCCTAGAATGGCTCAGGTTGGAAGGGACATTAAACATCATCCAGTTCCAACCCCCCTGCCATCAGCAGGGACACCTCCCCACTAGACCAGGGTGTTCAAGGCCCCAGCCAATCTGGCCTTGAACACTTAAAAGGAGGGGGCAGCCACAACCTCCCTGGGCAACCTGGTCCAGGGTCTCAGCACCCAGGACGACCTGTTGTTCTCTACCTCCTCCAGTGCCTTTCAGTCTTTCCATCTGTGGATGGTGCAAGCTTCTTGCCCGAGCTACACAACATCCACTTCTTCTCACACAGAGCTTCAGCTGCAGCAGGAACAAGATACTCACTCCACAGGAAGAATTCACCCGTTTCTCTTTGGAGCACTCCCCCATCATATTCCCTTTTCTTGAGATTTTCATTAGGGTGGGATATTTCTCATTTTCCTGAGGTTCTCCTCTTCTAGGGAGGTTTTTTAGGTCATTTATGGCTGTTTGCCCAGGAGAGCCAATAACAAGTGCCAGGCACTGGTGCCAAGAGTGGGAACAAGCAACTCTTCCTGCTGACATTCCCCTGCTGACATTCCCCTGCTCACAGTTGCCACCAGCAACTGGCTACTGAACTGGATGCACTTTCTCCTTTTCTGTGGCCAACAAGACAATTCCATGAGAACCCATGCTGCTCACCTTGATGAGGAATGACCGTTTAGCATAGCCAAATGATCGCAAGAACTTTCCAGAACATAACTTTTTGGTGTGATGAAGGCAGCTGAGCTAAGCCAGACTGACAATTCTATCTGAATAAAAGTAATGTAAAAATAATAGATCAGTGTGTGTTGAAGGCCTGTGGATGAGTCTTCCTCCACAGCTAACTGATATGACCTAAAAGAGAGTAAAAGATAGTATTAAAACCAATCAGCTAGTCCAGTGATGGAGGAAAGAGATGCGGTGACTACCTAACCCAGGTGGAAGAAGAAAAGCGGGTGTCCTAGCAGTGTAGTGTGCTTGACAGGACAGATGTTGCAGAAAAAGTCAATTCCAATGTGTGGAGTAATAGAGAAAGAAAACAGAGATCATAGAATCACAGAATCATTGAGGCTGGAAAAGACCTCTGAGATCATCCAGCCCAGCCCATGACCTAACATCACCACATCAGATAGACCATGGCACTAAGTGCCCCAGCCAGTCTTTTCTTCAACATCTCCAGGGATGGGGACCCCACCACCTCCCTGGGCAGCCCATTCCAGTGTTTATCCACCCTTTCCATGAGGAAATGCTTCCTAAAACAGGAACTGGTACTGGAATAGGTAGTAAAGTGTGGGGAAAAAGGAGTGAGGGTTTACCAGGCAGCTGGAGCAAGCAGAGCACTCTGAGGAGCCACCAAGACATTGGCTGTCAGCTACCAAAGAAGTCAAAACACATGAAAGAGGAGGACAAGCAGAAGGAATTTCTCCCTGCACGTGCAGGGAGAGAAAGAGCTGATGGGATGCACACTTCTCTAATGAATTTTTTTTCCTTAGCTGAGTTTGTTTGCGCGACAGCTCTGAAATAGGATGAAGTACAGAGAAGGGCAATGCTGCATAATGTGAACGAGAAAAGGGAACTCTTCAGCTTTTTCATTTAAATGCATGAAAAATCTCTGTGATGTCCGTGCCTGTGTGTGGGGGGAAGGTGTGAATACAAAAATAAATAAATGATGCTCAAGTAAATGATTACTCCAGTGAGGGAATGGTCTCTGGTGTGAAGGCTCATAAGCACTGCTGAAATTATGAACTGGGCTAATTTTCCCAACCTGTGTTTCTACATGTTAAGTGGGGGCATTGACTCAACAAATACATCAACAAGACAGAATCTAACAGTGGAAAGCCTTCCATAACTCTTCAGAATTGTACTGCTGTGGTCACAGACACCTGCCTGAGGGGACAGGATGAATGCTACTGATGTGCTACGGACCTGCGCATCCACAGGGAGCTCCTTAACCCACCAGGGTGGGTGTTGGTGAGTGATGGCATGCCAGACTGTCTGTAAGTTACTGCACATACCCTGCTGACCCTCTTGCCTCCTTCATCCCACACTTTTTCCACAGCATCAGCACCGTTCCACAGGTGAAGGATGCAGCCCTGCAGCTTGGCCTCATGGGGACAGCGGGAAGAAATGGAAAAGCCAATAGATTCCCACCCAGACATAGCTGTGGAGGGAAAAGGCAGCCCACAGTGAAGGGACTGGCAGGTTTGGTGGTGGGAGCAAAGAGCACACGCTTTGCTTCCTGCTTAGTGGTGATGTAAAAACCCCTCAATCTGTTCCAGACTGCCAGAGATGGCTGCCACCCGTGTTCTGGCTGCCTTTCTCCATGCTTCATTGAACAGGGGCCATCTGTGTACTAAGGGGATCTTGGAATGTGACAAAAAGAAGAAAACACTTGAGATACACTGGACTGCTAGCCGAGGCCAGTGTATACTGCTGCCACCTTACCAACAGAAGATGTTGCTGGCTCTGTGTCATCTTTTCCAGGGGTCCAAACCCTTTTAGCATCTGAGGGTCGGTCAGTGTATCTCACAAAGCACAGGCTGGCCTGAAAACTAAGGAACTGAAAATCAGGCTGCTATAAGTAATAACCAAGGGCTACAGATCAAACCACTTGTCTGAAGACTTCCAAAACCCAAAGCCAGATGAAGCCAGTTAATGTAAAGAGCTGCATATGATCACCAGTAATACAGACATTTCAGAATGCTCAAGCCAAAGCATTTCTGCCACATCAAATCCATTATTTTATCAGTTCACAATTTATTTCTATATGGTTATGGTGCACCCTGAAACACCCAGATAGCTAATTAACTCATAGCCACCTGGAATACTAATTAGCACAACAAAATCTGGAGCAAATCCATAAGATTGAGCATGAGAAGTACTGCAAATAGTCATCCTCAGAGGTTTTATCCTGCATAGAGAGGGAAATACACGTTTCAAGTTGTGTCAAGGGGCTGTCCAGTGCTAATGATGGTCAGAAAAATCAGGCTCTAGATGAGCAGCAGGCTTGGGGTCCCAGACTTCAAGTCTGCTCCATGGCAGCACAAGATTGTGCCTTTCAATACTTTGTTAAAGCATCACAGTAATGATGAGGCTGGAAAAGACCTTAAAGATCATCCAGTCCAACCTAAAACCAACCAAGTAAACCTAAACATCTGACATCTAGCTCATGCCACTCAGCACTTCATCCAGACCAACCTTGAACACCTCCAGAGACGGCGACTCAACCACCATCATGGGCAGCCCGTTCCAAAACCGGATCACTCAGTGAAAAACCTCTTCCTAATGTCAAGTCTAAACCTCCCCTGATGGAGCTTAAGACTGTGACCCCTTGTCCTGTCTCCAGTGTCCAGGGAGAAAAGACTGACCCCTGCCTGACTCCAACCCCCTTTTAGGTAGTTATAGACAGCTATAAGGTCACCCCTGAGCCTCCTCTTCTCCAGGCTACACAGACCCAGCTCCATCATGAGTGTTGGAACCAGAAAAAGTGCTGGACCTATAGCCCATGGAATCATTGTTGCCCAGTGTTGTCCAGCAGACAAAGTTATCCTGCCAACAGATCATGGACAAGAGGTTTTGTGATGGATAACTACAGATCTGATTGGACCATCACACAGGAAGCAAAGCAAAGACAAGTTAAATTGGAACAAAAGACTGCCGTGCTCAGTCGTCATCAATGTGTGAAAACAGAATGCAGCATGGTTGATAATTATCCCTTCGTTATGCTAATGTGCTTCTGATAACACAGTCATCATCAAAAGACACGTGAGTCCCCTCTCACTGCTTTCTGTCTGCAAATTTAGCTTCCTTTTCCCATAAGAAGGATCTTTTTCTAAAATGAAAGTACAAAAACCACATGTTGAAGCCTGTCTGTCCACACAGCAGTCAGGGACCAAGTGTCTCCTGACCTGAATAATCAGAACCTTAAGTAGCAAACAGCAACAGAAATAATAGGTATGTGAAAAGGCAGGAGAGAAGGGCACATGAAAAGCACTTAAAACTGAGATTGCAAGAGAACTTGGTGCCCATCACGGTGGTTCAGAGTTTGCATGTCATCTAGGGGTAATTTTGAGTAGAATTATTTAATGAGCAATTTCCTTCCTCATTGACTTTTAACCATATATTGTTCTGCAATAGATACTGAAGCATTTTGGAGAGGTAGTGGGAGTCACTGCAAGGGAGTAATTTAAAGCTCAACATGTGCCTTTCAGCTGCAAGTCATAAAGTGTTGCTAGAAACATCCAGATGAACCAGCTGGAAGACAAAAAAACATGAGGACACCTTTCCTGCTCCTTACAGAGGAGCCTGCCAGCCAGCAGCCTTGACCCGTGCCTTACATGCAGTGCCAATGCACCTGTTCTTGCTAATCTTATGGTAAATTTGATCTGAAATTCTGCCTGTGCCTCTGTAGCCTTTGAATTAATCTGCTCCTCACCCTGTGTTTAAGTATTGCTTACCCCTGGCCCTATCTTCTTCCTCCTTTTTGCTACCTCTGCAAAAGCATCCACGCTCCTCCTCATAACTATGCTGGCAGTCTTCTCACCACCATCTCCAGCTACCCATGGTCTTTTGAGAAATGGTTCTGAGAAAACAGTTGTAGATATTGCACAGAGAATTTAGGAAGTTGGCATCACCCAGTGTTATGAACAGAGTAACTGATTGAGTAATCAATGCCTTTTTCTCCAGAACTGATCAGAAAATGCTAGTCTGAAACCTGAATGAGTTGCTCCAGAGCTGGTGAGTACTGCGTGCTGTGCCTGAGACTTTGAAAAGGACCCTGGTAGTTTGTGTCCTGCTTATTTAGTAAGACAGCCTTGGATTTAGAAATGAACCCAGGTTAGTTTATGCATCTTGCCATTTCACAGGACAGCAAAGACAGTGTCTGATGGTTCTGCACCATAACTTTTGCACCAGAGAGCAATGATCTTGGTGGTGGAGGTTAGGGACCCGTGGTTCATTGCTTTGCTAGTGGCTGGAGCACCGGCCACCTCTCATGCAGAACAAAGATGAATAGTCACAGTGATTTAACACTGACTCTGTTAAAGCCCTTCATTCCTCTGGCAAATTGAGTTGTCTTCCAGGACAATTAAAATATCTGTGCCCTCACAGTCTGTTTGGTGCTGTTAAATTCCAATGCAAAATGAGTTTCATGTGAAGCAGCAGCACCAGTAATAGATGGTGCAGCTCCTTGTAATGACATCCTCTCATCTCATCTGATGAGCTGACAGCAAGCAGTCACAATATTAGCAACACCGATAAAGCCTGACTAGTAACATCCGAGCTAGCAGAAAGGGATGGGGCTTGCACATCAGAACTTAAGTTTCAGGTTCCTCAAAACTATTCTTGCACAATAGTTTCCCACCTCTCAGACAGAAAACTCTCCCTGTGGACAACTACAAGCACCTGTGCTCAAGCCCAAAGCTCTCATGCAGCAGTTTCCATAGGTAATCCTTCTGTTCACCCCCTGCTATAGCAAGGCTGTGCTGCTTTGAGTCTGAGGGGCAGCCCCTAATGTGTGGCTGGACTCAACTTCACTTGCTGTGAGCTAGGAATGAGCACACACGCTCTTGGCTTTCAGGAAAGCCCAACTCTCCCACCAAAATCTCCCCTTGTGGTCAGCAATTCCTTCAGAGTATTCTGAGAAAGACAAACATCCCCCCGCCCTATACACACATGTAAAAGGACTTCCACAAACGTTTCCTCATACCACTTCATGTGCAATGCCTGACTTTTTTTGCCTGTTGCCTTTTCTCACTGGAATTCAGAACAATGCACTTTTCCTTAAAAACAAACATCAAACAAAATCCAAGCAATCTCACAGAGGGAAAGCTGACCGAAGCTGGGCAAACAAAACATGGCAGATGTTAGTTGTGATCTAGATGTCAGATGTTACGGTTACTTGGTTGGTTTTAGGTTGGACTGGATGATCTTTAAGGTTTTTTCCAGCCTCACCAGTACTGTGAGACTGTGGTGCATAATGTGCTGCTGGAAGGTGCTCAGACCCACAGCCATGAATGCTCAGAAGCCTATAGAATCATAAGGGATCGGAAGGGACCTAGAAAGATCATCCAGTCCAATCCCCCTGCCACAGCAGGATCACCCAGACCAAGTCACACAGGAACACATCCAGGTGGGTCTGGAACTTCTCCAGAGAAAGAGACTCCACAACCCCCCTGGGCAGCCTGTTCCAGTGCTCCGGTACCCTCCCTGGGATGAAGGTCCTGCTGATATTGATATGGAACCTCCTCTGTTCCAGCTTGCACCCACTGCCCCTTGTCCTGTCACCAGATGACCTTGTTGAGAAGCCAAACATTTTAAGATGAGCTTTTCACATTTTGAGATACTTCAAGATGATGCAGGATAGTAATAATTTAGGCAAGAATAGATTTTCCTAAGCAAGACAGGATAATAAAAGCATTACACTTAGACACATAGCTGAGATGACACTGCCTGAAAAGACAGTGTCTTCTTTAAAACACTGTTTATCAAAATAATTTGATTCTTCCACCAAAATGTGGAGAAGGTGAAGAGCTTTACAGCAAAACTCCTAAGACATGGGCTGTTTTGTATATACAGTGCTTCAGAAACCACAGGTTGTCTTCATCTTTTCCAATCATTTTGGATTAAATAGCTACCTACCTCAGCTTGTTTTCAGACAAGCTTGTTTAACAGACATGGGTAAACTCTCAGGTACTTCAAAAAGAGACCTAAGAGAGCAAAAAGGAGAACAACAACCAGCTCACAACGTGTGCAAGTGTCACTATATCATCCTTTGACTTCAGGATGTCGGANCCCAGGGAGGTTGTGGCTGCCCCCTCCCTGGAAGTGTTCAAGGCCAGATTGGCTGGGGCCTTGAGCACCCTGGTTTAGTGGGGGGTGTCCCTGCTGATGGCAGGGGGTTGGAACTGGATGATCTTTGAGGTCCCTTCCAACCTGAACCATTCTATGAATTATGATCCCTTGCATCATGAGTGCTCCTGTCTATGTGCTGGGTCACCCATCCAGAGCTTCCTGGCCCAGCCTGGCAGCTCAAATTAAAGACAAGAAACAAAAGCAGCAAAGCAGGGTATGAGAACTGCAACAGCGGGGAAGAGGAGGCTGTGGGATTCTCACCCTTTCTGCCATCCTTGTGAACAGCTGCACCTCGCTGTGGGAAGGAAACTAGAGGTATTTCATGGGAAAATCATCCTCTCAGAGGAAAGGGTAGTGTGCATCCCTCTACTGATGCGGCAGGGATAGCTCCTGATGGAGCTATGTGGAAAAGCATTCNTATTTCATGGGAAAATCATCCTCTTGGGGGAAATGGCAGGGATAACTCCCGATGGAGCCATGTGGAAGAGGTTCAAAGAAGCATTTTTGTGTGTGTTCTCCCCTTTTGACACCAAACGCAGTTGAAGCTACAAGGACACACAACAGGGGTAGGTATGTCTGTAGGTGTGTGAAAGCCGGCGCAGCAGCTTGGCAGCTTGTAATACCCAAACGTAGCCAGCTCAGCGGGCTGGAGAGGATTAACACATCAGGAGCAAAATGTAGTGAAAAAGCATTGTTCCCCCCTCCTCTCCTTGCTGCCTTCCTGAGTACCCAAGGAGGGGCAACTCTCCAAAGAGACTGGATTTTACCGAGGGTCATATGGCATCCTTACATTTCAGATGTGCCAGCAGATAATTCAGATAAAGACCAACAGGCTCAAGGAGACACAGAAGCGTTAGCAGCCACGACTCCAAGGATGACAGGTTGTTACCACAATTTCCTAGGAGACTGCAGCTGTGAACTCCTTTTTATTTTTCACCCTCCCACTCAGAAAGGGGAGTTTAAGTCTCTCTTAACTTGATGTGCTACAAAGGAACCAAAAGAAAGCCTCAAGGGGAAGAAATTTGCTGTAGCTATTTGATGCAGCTCTTTACATCGCTATTCTGTGCCCAGTTCTGAGCCAAAGAAATCCCTTTATCCTGTGGTTCCCTACCTAATCAAAACCAGGCTATTTTACCTAAAGAGCCAAGCCACATTGCTTAATGCTTGTGTTGATTCCTGTCCCCAGAGAGGCAGATCTGAATGATTTTCCTTGGAATACTAGTCAGAAAGGAGAGTCATTGCTGCTGCTCTTATGAATCTCTACCTTTGTCACAAAATATTGCCATTCCCACCAAGAAAACAAGTGGTGCAGCAGCACAAGGAGAGGCTGAGGGAATGCTGGCAACGATGGGTGCAGGCAGCAGCCCTGCTCTGCCCTGAGCTCTGGCACAGTACAGGACTGAAAAATGGTGCTGCAGCCCCAGCTCAGCTTTCAGTGGGGCTATGAATTCTGTCTGCGTGGGGAAACCATCAGGGGATCATGGTCTTGGACAGTTATTTGGTCTAATACTAGCTACACCTTCCTCAGCAGGTGGATAACTTGACTGCGTTTCTTGTAACTCCAAGCTGGGTGACAAGAGAAACTACAGCACCAGTGCCTGAAGTGATAGACAGTACATGATAGGCAAGCAGGGGGCATCTTCAACCCCCCATCCCATCTCTAGTAGGATTCTTCTGTCCTGCTTGCATTCAGCCCTGCAGAGATGGGGGACCTGATCCTGACATTAAGGCAGCCCGTTCCCAAGGATGGAGATACTGGACAGGGGAGAAGCAGAGTTCTTCCACAGCTCAACACAAACAGGTTGAAGGTTTCCCTTTAAAATACAACCTACCAGCCAAGCAGGGAAGATGGAACACTTCACATCTCTTTCAGGGATAGCTCTGAAGCAGCCCCTGCTGCTGTTACTCATGCTTTAGTAAAGGCAGGCAGGACCCTGAGGTTTTCTCTAAACGGAGATGCAAACGTGAATTTACTGCTTCAAGGAACAGAACTGGTGGTGCAGAAAGCTGGCAACGAGTGGATTATGATTTGCTTTGGAGCTTTGCTGGCCAAGCCCTCCACGAAGGCAGTGAGACTTCAGCTTTTTCATTCTTTTGGGTGGCAGTTTTATGTCTGTTGGGGTTTCTTTTTAATTTCTTTGTTGACAGAAAGGTCATAGAGTGCTGTCTCCTATTTTCTCATCTGAAAATTTATTTAAAGGAATTGTCTCCTTGTTGGCCTTAGTCAGCTCCAAAGGGACAAGAAGATTCCGATAACATCATGAAAAACATTGTCTGAGCCAAACACTGACAAAGAGTCAAATGTTAAGCAAAATTCATCAGGGCTGTTTCAACACTCCTTTTCATGAGCTGGGTTTGCCTCCACTTTCAGCTGCTTATCATCAATTTCTAGGGCTTGATTGAAAGCTTTGAGTGTCACAGTAGCTGCTTCTAAGCCCAAGAGCTTTTGAATCTGTCATTCCACATTGCTGCTAACCTGCCCCAGGTGCTGCAGCTGCAACAAGGACAGCTCAAAAGCTTTTCCAGGCAAGCACATTGAGGGGTACCTGCAACAATGATGGAGAAACCTCAGCTGATCTGACAGGAGAATGGCTGTGTGATATCTCATTTTCTGCATTTTCTTAACTTCTAGAACAGCCCTTTGTCTTTATCTTTTACAAGCTGGCTGTAAGGCTGGAAAAATACTCAGTGTTCTCCATTTCCCTCGCTGAAAAAGGTGGTAGAGTTGCCCACTGCTGAAGCTTGAGCAGCAGCTCCAGCCAGAAGAGTCATAGAATCCTTAGGGATCAGAAAGGACCTCGAAAGATCATCGAGTCCAATGCCCCTTCCAGGGCAGGATCCCCTAGACCAAGATGCACAGGAAGACACTTGTGAGAGGAAGAGCTGTTTTCCCAGAGCGATTAAATCACTCTGCTGCATTGTTTAACAGCCTGGCTGACCCCAAGCCAGCACAATACATGAGGGAGCTGCTGGTGAAGGTAGAGGAAGCAGCAGCCTATTGTGACTTTTGCAATGGCAGCAAAGTTTCCGTGAAAGTCAAGAAAAAGAGGTCAGCCAAAAGATGAGGGATTCCTTGCCTTCCTCCAAACACACTCAGCTTGAGAAGGAAACTAAGTCACTGGCTGTATGTTCCCCAGACAGCCCAGGCAAGCATCCAGCAGTCCTTGCTGGCTCACAGTCATCCTGCTGTCCACTGGGACCCCCAGGTCCCTTTCTCCTACACTGCTGCCCAACAAGTCAGTGNTCAGTCCACAACCTATCCTGGTACTCAAGGTTGTTCTTGCCCAGGTGCCAGACTCTCCCCTGACCCTTGTTGTCCCTCATTCCATCTCTCTCTGCGCAGCTCTCCAGCCTGTCCAGGTCTCGCTGAATGGCAGCACAGTCTGCTGGGGGGTCGGTGCCACCACCCAGCTTGGTGTCATCAGCAAACCTGCTGACAGTGCCCCCTAATCCCTCATCCAAGTCAGTAATGAATAGATTGAAGAGGACTGGTCCCTGTACTGATTCTTGGGGGATTCCACTGGATACCAGAATTCTGTACATTTTCCCAATGCTGCCCAGCATCTCTGCCCATGATTTAGGGGGAAAAAACCCCACATCACAATAACTACTAGTGATGTGTGACTGGGAAATTAGTTGGACTATAAATTACAGCAAACCCTGGTCCAGCAAATCCAGTGAGAGGCAGCTGCTAGTGGAGACAAGTTCACGTTGCCGCACTGAATTCATAGTTAGTGGGTGGCTGCAAAGAGACCTTCCTGCTTCTCCCATCTGCAGGTTCTTTTCATCAGATAGGGGCTACTGAAAAGGCCAAGGTGTTGTGCTACCCTCTATCCCATAGCCTGGAGGTACCAAAAGCAAGCTTAACCTTCAGAGCATCCAGCTGGGATAAGAGCATTTAGAGAGAAGACCGGTAGGTAGTAGATAAAGGAGAAGAAAGCCTGAGAAGAGACCTTTCAGAGTTCTACCAGAGGAATCAGAGAACCTAAAGACCCTAAACCATACTGTGCTGTCTAATTAGGGACTTGTTTGTTAGTATCCCTGAACAAAACAAAGGGGAATTCTGTCCATCATGCTGTTAAATTAAAGCTTCTGTAGTGGAGAAAATGCGTGCAGTTGAATGTTTAGTCCATTCCTAGCTGTCAGGAGTCCCTTCTGATCAACGTGCCTGACTGAAGGTTGCATCCAAAGAGTACAGAGCTTCGTCTGTGAAACCTCCTATGCAAACCTCCCAGTCTGACGTGGACTCTCTGACGTGCAAAACCAAACAGTGACCTTCGTGGCCTGACAGGCACATGCTCACTGAAGCTACATCAAATTCAGTTTTCTCTTCCTACTGACAGTTGCTACTCTCTGTACAAAACATTATGATTATCGGGGCTGGAAAAGACCTCTAAGACCATCAAATCCAGCCCATGACCTCACATCACCACAACCTAGACCAGGGCACTAAGTGTCACATCCAATGTTTGCTCAATCATCTCCAGGATAGGGACTCCACCACCTCCCTGGGCACTGCATTCCAGTGTCTAATCACCTTTTCCATGAGGAAGCACTTCCTAACATCCAACCTAAAGCTCCCCTAGTGCAGCTTCAAGCCTCAGCTTCTTAAACAAACAGAGGCATTGCTGATACTCTTGCCATAAACTTCAGCAATCGAGTAGGAAAGCATTTAAAAAGCCAAAGTTTCATGTCTCGTTACCCTATTACAGCTGTGCCCCAGCACCACACAACCACTGCAGGATTTCTCAGCACTACGTGATTTTCAGGCTACGTCTCCCAGTTTCAGAGATGACAACACAGAAAACTGAATAGCTTGTGTAGCTGCATAAATCTCTGTACACAGAATGTCCCACTGACAGTCTGTCACTGAATGAGAAATCAAACCCTGTCCTAGCCAACTCCCAGTTTCTCCAAGCCTAATGTGCGATGGGGAAACAGTTCCAAAGGGAAGGCAGGTCTTGCAGCTAACTTCTTCCCAGGAAGGGTAATGGAGCACTGGGACAGGCTGCTAGGGGGTTGTGGAGTCTCCTCTGGAGACATTGAAGACCAACCTAGATGTGTTCCTATGTGACTTGGTCTGGGTGATCCTGTTGTAGCAGGGGGATTGGACTAGATGATCTTTCAAGGTCCCTTCTGATCCCTAATGATTCTCTGATTCTATAATGCACCTCAACGTCACTGCTTTAGGTGGATGTTGATAGACAGCAGCTATTTGACTGCATTCATCAAAGCCCAACACCACTATGAAAGCAGGGTAGTAAACATCAGTCACACATTCAAAGTAGGGATATGCACACACACATACCTGCAGGTTTTCCATTTATCTAGATTTCAGTGTTTAATATGAAGCCACAGTAATGGGCTTTATGATTCCCACATCTTCACACTTCACTTGCAGTGCAAAGCTTCTCTGCAAATGAAGAAGTAGTAATTCCTTCAAATCAAGCCAACGGCATTGCCATGAGGGTTAAAACCAGACAAAGAATTTCCCTGAATTGTTGGTCAGAATGAATTTGAGTGGGATCAGGGAGAAGCTATGTGCATCTGTCTGCTCAGCAACCTTCCTGTCATTCCCTTAGAACAATGTAAGAAGGAGCACATCTGTAAATATCTAGGATGCCCTGAATAACACATCCATGGCTGATGTGAGACAGGCAGAGCTCCCAAGCTCTGGAATCTCTTACCAAGTCACTTATAAAGATGTTGTTTCGTGGATGTGAGAGAGGGCTGAGCTTCCCACTTCCAAATGGCCTTAAGGTTCACCTCCTTGCCCTTGAGTCCTCTGCACAGTGCAAGACCCCTTTGGGGCTTACCAAAGCCTTATACCAACAATGTTTAGCCTAGCTAAATTAAGACTCCTTTGTTTTCTTTTTCTCCACACACACTTTGAGCTTCCCTCCTCCATGCTCCAGATATGCTCCTTCACCAGGTCTTTGAGCTTTGTGGCTACAAGGATAAGGGTCACAGGGCACTGGGGAGGCTGACTTGGGGGGTTTGTGGGGTCTCCTTCTCTGGAGATATTTGAAATCTGCCTAGACTTGGTCTGGGTGATCCTGCTGTAGCAGGGGGATTGGACAGGATGATCTTTCAAGGTCCCTTCCAATCCCTGATGATTCTCTAATTCCCTGCACATCCTTCCACCACTCTTAAATGCTTGTGCGTAATATAACCTCACCGTGTGCTGGGGGAGCCTCTACATTATTTAAAGGCTGTTAGTCAGGTGTGAACCTTTCCACTGATTTACCATTCATTCCTCATCCTTTTGTGGATGCGTTAGGCAGCTGCAACCCGTGACTGATACCGAAGAATAACAGTCCCTCTCGTTTGAATTTGACTTCACACTGCTCACTTTTGCAGCCAATATAATTCTCTTTACTGTGGTTTGTGTGACATTAATGACAAAATAAATAATGCAGCGTGGTTTTCACCCAAATGTAGCCCTCTCAGAGACCAATATACAATCTTTGCCAGCTTATTTAATTAAACAAGCCACTGAATTGTACTAGAAATTCTCATTTTAATGGGATTTGGTAGCAAAACTCCCCAGAAACCTCATGGTAACTAACAGGTACAATCTCTCACTCCAGTTCCTGCTACTCCACCTTCTCATTTAGGCTCTGCACCCAGCCAGGAGGTCTGCACCTTCTCATCCTGCACATCTTACAAAACAGGATAGCTTTTCACAAAGCTTCACATAGCTTGAAGGGGCTGAAGCTGAGCACCACCAGGGATGTCTGACATAGGGTAATTAGGAGAAAAGCTAACACTTTACTAATGAGACCTGGCAGCAAGGCTTCATGAACAAAACCACTCCTGCTTCTTGTCTCTCAGGGCTGTCAGTTCAATGACAAATCCGGTCACTCCAAGCATTTGAAGAAGGCTGCTTGGCTACAGAAGCACTTTAACAAGACCACGATTAGAAAAAGGAACAGAAGTGCCACTAATTTTCTGAACAATCATGACAAAACTTCTGGCAACCTCAACGAGGTCAGGACTTGCCTCTTACTACCCACCCACCCACCTCAGTCCTCTACTGGGTACTCCTCCTCCATTCCTTTTCACACTCATTCCACTCATTACTACTTGCTCTGTGTTCATTAACACTGTCCCCGAGTTGCTGTGCCGAGACTAGAGGCAGTAGGTGTCTACGTTCTGCGTAAGGCACACTCCTACCGAGGAAACCCTGCAGCTTTCAGAGCTGCTAGCCCTCACAAGTGTATCATCTCCAACAGGATCTCAGGGACACAGTGGAACCAAGACCCTCATTTCCTCATGACTTTATGTTCACCTCCTGTTCTTTCTTTTCCAGGCACATGGCTTAATTTGTCTGTAAGCCACATACTCAGAGATGGCGAATACATCACACCAAATTACTCTGCCCTGGAGCAGGGTCGATTTGATATTCAGATTGGCTGTTCTTTTATCCTGGGTCTGCAAAGCGATTTGGCTTTCTTTCAGCCTCAATTTATCAAAACCTTTGGTATCCAGGTTCTGATTCTGTAGAATTGAACTGTTTCGACTGCAGTCCAGGGTGTTTGCCCTCCTGTCCACAGAGTCCGTTATCCTTGTTGTGCAATTGCTGTTTGGAAAGCCCACAGTGTGTGCTAAGTAGCTGATGAAATAAAGCTTAATGAATTCTCACGGAGAGAAAAGCCATTACACCCTGTGATTTCAAAACCACCAACGCTCCATTCTCCTCAAAACCAGGCAATAACGAATAGATTTTATTTCAAAGTACACTCTCTGTAACAGTCCTAATTGTTTCCTCGGAGCTGGAAATTGTGCACCAGGAAAGGGATGCATCTATCCTCAAAACCCACTGTGATTAAGAGGAAGTCAGAGACACACGAGATGTCTATGTGGGTTTTTCTTCCCTAACCCTAGCAAGAACAACTGTAAGACACCAACCAGCAAGTTTTTCACAGGCCAGGTCCCTTTGCAACACACACTTCCCTTGGAAGCCCATTCACAGCCACGCTCAAGCCAGGCTTCTGTCCTTCTCTGTTGTCTCAGCATGAATCCTAACTTTAATAAGAACAATAGCTCATCCATGACAATGCAGTAACTCCTGCATCATCTTGCAAAGACAGATGTCCAGAAAACACTGGCTCCTTTAAAGAAATAGCCTGCTTTAAAGCCCTGATTGGCTAAACATCAAGACTAGTGCAGAACCTATTGATTTATTAAGCCAGAACTCAGAGTTTAATAGGAGAAGTCTTACTTTTGAATTACATTAAGGCTACCTGCTCAGTATCGACTTTAATCACAATGCTGGTGCAACTGAGAGTGAGCAGACAGAGGGTTCTAGACAATTTTTCTCTAAACTACTCAGCCTTGTGGGTTGGAGGCACTGTTTTGCCCGACAGCACTAAAAAAAATGAAATGCAAGTATCAAAACAGAAGATCAAAGAAGCCTTAGGGATAGAAAGGGACCTGGAAAGATGATCCAGTCCAATCCCCCTGCCACAGCAGGATCACGTAGACCAAGATGCACAAGAACACACTGAGGAGGGTCTGGAACGTCTCCAGAGAAGGAGCCTTTCAGGGATGGAGCCTGTGCTGCACATCCTTGTTCCACACACCCTCCCTCCAGGGCAAGTACATTGACCCAAATATATTGGCTAGAGAAAGCGGCAACATCTAATCAACACTGGACCAACACCAGGTCACACATGGGAACNATTGGTGATAAAACAAGGGGCAATGGGTGCCAGCTGGAACAGAGGAGGTTCCATATCAATATCAGAAGGAACTTCTTCCCAGTGAGGGTACTGGAACAGGCTGCCCAGGGGGGTTGTGGAGTCTCTTTCTCTGGAGAATTTCCAGACCCGCCTGGCTGTGTTCCTGTGCAACTTGGTCTGGGTGATCCTGCTGTGGCAGGGGGATTGGACTGGATGATCTTTCAAGGTTCTGATAATCTGATTCCTAATGATTCTCTGAATATTTAAAGAAGATGTTTTGCATTAAATAGAAGTGAGTGAAATATTGTAGGACAGCATTTTATTAGCAAAAAACTGCAGACCTGAGTGACAGAAGCCACTGCCCTGCACTGGGATGGGAAAAATGGTCAAAGCATTCTCAGTTTGTATTTCAAATTATAATTGAAGCATAAGCAAAGGTTACTGAAAAGCCCTCAACACTACTAACGAATAAACAAACCTCAAAGGAAAGAATCTGTATGTTTGCTAGCTAAGAAATCATTCAGCTACTCACCCACCACTAATGTGAGGGCAGAGTACTGAGGCGTCTCCTGCCATGGGCGCAGAGGAGGCTCAGGTAGGTAATTCCATTAGCATCAGAGAAGTCCTTTCACATAAATCTTTATGGCATTAATGAGGAAACAAGGCATCAATAATAAAAGAAGCTGAGGAATAGCTTCTTGGCTCCACTTGTGGACCTCAAGCAAGGCTTCTCAGGTTTGTCATCTCTGCAAGAGCACTTCTTGTTCATCGCTGTATCTCCACCTGGGCTCAGGGCTTGGGCTCCTCAGCAGCATTTGGGTTATCAGGGTGACCCAGGGAACTGGGACTGCAAGTAACAAGAAGCACAAATGCTGTTTCCTTGGCACTCACAGACTCGGATGCCTTTAAAAGCTGTATATTGGAATCAAGTTGAAAGGAAGAGAAAGAGTTAACGACTCAAGAGTGAGCAGATTCGCTCAGTGCAAAAAACGGGCGAAGCACTTGACTCTGTAACATCCTCACCAAGTAATTGTGTGAAGGCTCTCGGTGTCGCAGCTATTGTTTCATCTCCTTATCGGCACCGCACACTGCCGCAGGCTCTGAAGCTCTTCCCCAGGAGGGCTCCCCCCGGGATGTTCACACACACGCAGAGCCCTATTAAGATGAAAGTGCTCCCAGCCTGTGCCGGTCTTCCTGCGCACTGTCTCTGCACACTTGCACCACGCAGAGCAAAGGAACAGGTTTTGCTTTTAAATTAGAAAAGGAGCAGTGCTGCTGGGGAAAAAAAAAGACTGAAAAAAGAAAGAATAAAGCCTGACTGCTGTTCCAGGGGTGGTTCTTCCCAGGGAGGCTCAGTCTCTGCACCCGCTAGACACAGAGATAGGACCTGCTGGATAAATGGTTTTGTGTTTTTCAGCAATTGCTGCTGTATAAACACACCAAGATCGTTCACAACTTATCCCAAATATCCTTAACAGAACCTAAAAGGGAGAAAGAGTATCTGCTGGAAGACAGACTTCAACCTTCCTGAAATGACAATGCTGCCAGGACCGCTGCCCATGGGAGTCATAGAATCATTAGGGATCAAAAGGAACCTCAAAAGATCATCCAGTTCAATCCCTCTGTCACAGCAGGATCACCCAGACCAAGTCAAGAGGAACAGATCCAGGCGGGTCCAGAAAGTCTTCAGAGAAAGGGACTCCTCAAACCCCCTGGGCAGCCTGTTCCAGTGCTCTGGTACCCTCCCTGGGAAGAAGTCCCTTCTGATATTGATATGGAACCTCCTCTGTTCCAGCTGGCACCCAATGCCCCTTGTCCTGTCACCAGACGACCTTGAGAAGAGCCTGGCTCCATCCTCCTGACACCCACCCCTCACAGATTTCTAGACATGAATGAGATCCCCCCTCAGCCTCTTCTCCAGCTCAAGAGACCCAGCTCCCTCAGCCTTTCCTCATAAAGGAGCTGTTCTACTTTCATCATCTTTGTTGTTCTGTGCTGGACACCCTCCAGCAGCTCTGTGTCCTTGAACTGAGGGCTTAAGGAGGATTAAATCAATCAAATCAAAAGCCCATCATCAACATCTGTAGTAAACAACTGTCCTACTCTTCACCTGCTGTCTGGCTATTCAGCTAGCACATTTGTCACCTTCCTCCTATGGAAGGATCTCTCCTGCACAGTCAACTGACACCATAATAACTTCAAGTGTGATAGAAGCTCATCACCAATATCACTAAGTTCCTGAAAGCCATCAAGTCCCCAAAACCAGCCCAAGCATCAGCTTATACTACCCAAGATCCTGCCTTACCCAGGTATCTATCCCACCCTGCCTTTACAAACCTGCTCTGGAATTCAATTCAAGCCTCTTGATATTGGGTGATGGTTTTAATGGAAACTCTAGTTCCTGGGGAGTGCAGGAATCTCAGCTTCCATTTCAAACCAATTAAGACTTCTAATTGCAACAGCAACCCGAGAACACCCAGCAAGAAAGTCCTAAAGGATGGAAGTCTGAAGGTAAAAAAAAAGAACCCTCTTCCTTCCCTGCCTGATTTGTATTTAGGAAAATGCTCTCAGGATTTCAAAAGAAATGATGTGGAAGCCAAACTTCCACACAGAAACGTCTGTTCAGAAAACACTGATACTAACATGGTGAGATGGGCTGGAAGGGGAAGATAATAATTGCTTCAGGCATTAATCAGCACTTATTTTTAGAAAATTAATGCATTGCCCCTATAACTTGGAAAAGGTAGAACACATGCACTGAGAGCAGCCCTTAGAAATGGGGCTACTGAAGGAGTTTAACAGCCAGGTAGAGTTAGGAATACTATCCTGCCGATATTTACCTACCAGCAGAGTGAGAATTCAGCAGGGTTCAGGGATTACAGGGCAGCTCTAGTGTATCTGGAAGAGAGGAAAAACATAGCACAAGCTTCAAAGAAAATGGGCAGAGTGATTTATGTAGAGTTTAACTCTGAGTAATAGTATCACAGTCTTTCCTAAATCTTACAACCCAGGAGCTAGAGAGGAATTAACTGCAGTACTTCTGATTTAATGGGAGAGGGTATGTCTGCTTTCACAAACCCAGCTGTCATGCAGAGGAAGGGGAGTCAGGCTCTTCTCAAGGTCATCTGGTGATAGGACAAGGGGCAGTGAGTACCAGCTGGAACAGAGGAGGTTCCATATCAATATCAGCAGGACCTTCATCCCAGGGAGGATAACACAGCATTGAAACAAGCTGCCCAGGGGGTTGTGGAGTCTCCCTCTCTGGAGACGTTCCAGCCCCGCCTGGATGTGTTCCTGTGTGACTTGGTCTGGGTGATCCTGTTGTGGCAGGGGGATAGGACTAGGCGATCTTTCAAGGTCCCTTCTGACCCCTAATGATTCTATGAATAAGGATGGCCAGAGTGTAATATTTAACTGCACACGAACACTCTTTCTCCAAATATTTTCCCTTTTTCAAATTCCAGTTTAAAAGAGCAGTTTTCCTTATGCTTACACACCCACACAGTTAACTGGAAATAAAAGTCTGGCTGTTTATGGCCAGAAGTGCTACCTCTGTTTGGGAGAAGCTGGTTGTGGTAACAAAATTCACGTAATTGGCCTCCATAGCTCCAAGCAAATCAGGAATAATTTCTTACAGCAGAGGAACAGATTTAGACTGAAGTGTCCCTTGAAATTTCTCATTCAAAGCCTGATGGCTCTAATGACTGCCTCTAAATCGCTATCAGTAAAAGCATACACAAAAATGAAATTCAGCGTGCAATTTGCCCAACAGCTGCACGTTGCCAGCCTTTAGCGACTAATCTGATCTGGGCTTTAATTTCTCTTTGTGTAGATTTGTAACGTATACAGGCTTGAGCTTAATAAGGCCATTAGCACAAGTAGATTTACTCAAGCCCATAAGTGCTGCAGAATGAGATCTTGCTTATAGTCAGCTGGCACCGGGCCAGCCCCATCCCTAACTGATATGATACAGGGCAAAAGGCTACTTGCATTTTCCACCTTCTCAGGAGGTTTCTAACTGACCCCTAGAGTAGGGGCATCCCGTGAGCTCTAAAGAAAACTACCTCAGCACAGTCCTATGTGGAAATACAACACATCATATCCCAGCCAGGCCTGGTCCATACTCAGGTGGCTACAGTGTGCCAAGTCCTATCCAATCTATTCATTAGTGACTTGGATGAGGGATTAGGGTGCACTATCAGCAGGATAGCTGATGACACAAAGCTGGGTTATATTATAGCAAGCCCATCACAGAATAACTAGTCACCTATGAGCTATGTCCTGAACCACAATCTCAAGCAGCAATCTTCATCCAGCAGCACCACCAGTCATCCTACTCACATCCCCTTCATGCCATACACTTCAGTAGGCTTTGGGGTACCTGACACTCTCCCCCCAATACAGAAAAACCTGAACAGAAATAGAGCTCAGATCCCAGGTTGAATGTGTCCCATCGTTGCCAATACAGCCTTATTTATTCAAGACTTCTAAAAGTCTCGCATGCCTTGAGATTTCCCAAACCATAAATGCATTTGGCATGACAGGTTAAGAGAACGCCCCAAGATCGATGGACTTCTCCCTGGTCTGCGGGACCTTAGCCCTCACTAAAGTCAAGCCAAATTACCTCACAAATCATTTAGCTACAGTCCGCAGCCCCTTGATTCTGAACTGATACGATTGTGCAGCCATTAATCAGCTCCAGCTCTGGCCTTTGCTTTTGATATTCACAAAGTAAACTTCACTCCACGCTGGTTCTCAGCCCGAGTTTCACAGATGCGCTCATACTCCACAGCAAACCCCCACTCATCTCATTCCGCACTGAGCGCTGATGATTTCTCACGTTTCATGAAAGATTGAACACACCTTTTAATAAATCTGTTTGTAATGCGACAATTCCATTTCGCCTGCTCCCGAGGAAGCAGATTTTGATTTGATGGGCGAGAAGACATGAGATATTATTTATCACTCTAAGCCTGGGTCTCGGTTGCAGAGCTATAAATTTGGAAGACAGCACAGTAACCCATCTTCAGTTAATTTCCTGAAAAGTCTGAAAATTTTGTTCCGGGTGATCACTAACAAAGATATAATAACAATCAAATCAACTCAGATGGCCAAAGCCGCCGTAATAGTCTCCATAAAAACAGCTTTTATCAGAGCTCTGCAGGACTTCCTTCACTGATACCACACCGTTCCCTCCACCCGTGACAGTAGCAATTGGTTTGTACACTCTGAGGAGGTTGTTTTGCCTAGCTATGATTAACTTGAAGACACGTCTTTAGTAAGAACTACCTGCACAGCTGAATTTCACTTGGTGAGGATTTCTGGCAGCTGATGAAAGGTCAGCCTTATCACTCGGTGTCTGCCGTAATGCACAAAGAACGGTGGGTATACTATAGAAACAAAGAGCTGACTGTCAGAGAAAGCTGTAGAACCCCCTCTTTTTAAATTTACCTGTATCATAAATATATATAAATATAATAAAGCATTTATTTATACTATATACATAATTATTCTACATTTATAATATATAAGAAATATATTTGAATTCCCAGAACACATTAGTATGATGGATCAGCGTGTCCATTGAGCCCCAAGAAAAGGAAGAATGCACGTTAAAGGGCCAAGTTTGCACACGGTTCCTATCCAACTGAACATTGATAAAGGAAATATTCATAGAATCACAGAAAGGCAGGGTTGGAAGGGACCTTAAAGATCATCTAGTTCCTACTTCCCTACATAGACAGGG